>QKMX01043976.1:0-11814 GCA_003401595.1 Venustaconcha ellipsiformis
ATAATAATAATAATAATAATAATAATAATAATAACAAGTGGTACCATTATTATTATTTTTATTAATATTAGATTTTATAAAAGGAATAATTTACAAAATGTAAATTGTATATTTTTTTCAGCTGTTTCAATTTTTAAAAAAGAATTGGATGTAAGTATTATATTTACTTTCAGTTTATTAACTTCATAATATATTACTCGTCTGTATTGTCTGTAATTTTTGTATTTATGTTATCATACCATATTTTATGCTTTCTTTTACACGTTCTACACTTAAATCTTGTGTACGTACAGTTGAACTAACAATATTTGTAAACTGAAAATGTCTATTGAATTTAATATATTTTATCGGTAAATAGAAATAGTTCTCTCATGAAGAGGCTGAACTTAGTAACAAAATCATTTGCATTTACAAATTTTCCTTTTCCAGCCTTTGTCATCTTCACGTACATAATAATAAAAGATAGACTATATTTGTTTCCGGTTCTGGTCAAAGGGAGACAAGTCAAACCAACATTTCGAATTCCACTGATAATAATGACTTACAAAAGGAGCCACGAACAACAAACTAGTATCAACCTATTAGTGGTATGGTTAATGTCTGAAATAAATCTGCCGGTGACGTGGTAAGGGGAATCATCCGAATCTTACAGGAATCATCCTGTGAAGAAATGTAGACATTGCTTTCATATTTAATGTGAAGAATTGATCTTTAGTTACAAATGAAGGTGCGTAGCGTGTTATACTATATTAAAGAAGCTGTAGCCCTTCGAAACTGATGTTAAAAAAGTTAACATGATAGTTTATATATCAATATATTTATTAATACATGTATATATTTCTCTATCTGAAAATGTTATAAATTTGATCTATAATTGGCCAAAAATACGGCATCCTTGCTCCTAATCACTTGATACTTCAAGTTATCCAAATTTGCATTACCATTGCTGATAATTGTGTGTACAAATCTCGGTTAACTACTTCTTTATTCCTCTTATTCATTTTCTTCCTCTTCTTATTCTTCTGCAATATTGTACATAGGTTTCTTAGATGAAAAACCACAGGGTTTAGTCCAACTAGTTTCTGAGATGAAATACCACAAGGCTTAGACCAACGAAATAAATATATAAACTTCGGGAATTATTTTAACCTAAATTATCCAATAAAACATTTTGATATTTTGTATTTTTTGAAGGATTATTTTTAAGCGAAGAGGTATATAAAATTTTAATTTCCGTTAGTAGCTAAAACCACAGCACTTTCCGTATCTCACAACGAGGAGTTAATAACGAGGCATAATTGCCAATTAAGAATTTTTCCATAGTTGACTTGCATAGTTTTATCTGCAGACTTCAGTCTTCCCACAATTTTCTTTCTTTCACCTTTATCCACTGAAGTGACAAAAATTTTGTGGTAAAATGATTTATAATGTTCAAATTGTAGTTATGATTTGTTTTTAAATGAACAAATTTTGGAATATGGATTCAAGTGGATAAAAAGGTAAAAATTTTATTTAAAAAATGTAGTACATAGAGGCAATACATAATTAAACCTTCTGCTTTGTAACTTTTGACGTCTTTTTGAATATTTTTATTTTTTTAAAAGCTCGCACTGTCTATTGTATGATATATACAAACTTCAATAATCACTTTATTGTAGTTTAAATATGAATTCAGACATCACGAGAGAGATATCTCCATTTATATAAGTAAGAATACTACAGTAATATAATTCACTAATGTCTTCTATCCTACAACAATAACGAGAAATTACACCCCACAAAAGGCCAAAATAAATATCGGAAATATATAAGACTGTTGATACGATATCGTTTTATTTGACTTTAATACAAAAGGAGTCTTAAAAGACCAAAGTACTTGGAGCTGTACTTTGGTAGCATAGTCTGCGTAATGACAGGGTAAACATTGTATCTATATATTGGAACTGGATACGACTACTGCAAGAACAGGTGTTGGAATGATCTATAGATGGGACTGACAGGTAGTGTAAGAACAGGTGTTGGAATGATGTATAGATAGATGGGATGGACAGGGAGTGTAATCTATCTCGATAAAGATTTAAGAACGTTGAGTTCGTTCAGTAGGTAAATAGAAGGAAGCTCACTTTTCGTAAAACTAAAATGAAATACAGTTGAAAATCACACGCAATTATCTACAGCATGATAACGAGTAGTATTTAGATTACGGGTATGACACTATAATAAAACCCACTTTTATTTACTTTGATTGTAGTTTTTCTTCTTTTGTGGTTCTTTTTGAATGAATCTTTTCTCATTAAAAATAATTTGTGAGTTTAAAAAAAATCACGGCTTTTAATCCTGTTGGCGATTCGAAAAATTGGTTCCCTTACTTTGTTTCTTTTACATTTTTAGGTTGAAATCCTGCAGAAATAAACGAGTCTTTAATTGCAAATGTACAGATTGATATTGCAGTTTTTGTATATTTTATGAGTTATAGGGGGAATATGACAATTGAATTGCAAAAACTATACAACTGCCAGTCGTCGTTGTGACTCCTGTATTTTTTGCTATATTTCTTTTTTTCTGCATAAGATACTTTGCAGTGTCTATAGACTATCAATTATCCGATAGATAGACAAAATTTACAAAATGTGTTTAATTTTGTATTAAAAACCACTTTGAATTTTTCGGCTTGTTTTTTTTTTCTTTATCTTTGCACCTTTGTCAAATCTATTACATATTGTTATGTACATTTTAGAGTAAATTGATTGTCTTTGTTATTTTAATCACTTTTAGATTGCTATTGAATGGAATTGGATATCAGTCATTGATTATTACATACAAAAAGAGTTTCCAACCATGTACAATCAAATACATAGGTCGACACGAACTGAAAAGACATTTACAGAGAACGTCAAAAGAAGAATCCTGTTATGAATAAATTCTCTTTTTGCAACCCGTATATTAATCCCCTTTTGAGTGGCATTCGCTGTATACACTGATAACTTCAGGACAGCACCTCTCTTATGTTTCACATTAATGTTCTGAACGTACATAGATACAAACATTTCATGAGGCCTGCCGCGAAAACATAATAAAAAGATATGCACGTTTGCATAAAAGTAAATTGAGAGTTGACATAACGTTGTAAAACCGTTATATGTATTGCACAATATGCATTTAGTATATGTAGCCGTGTTTAGTGTTTGTAAATAGTTGATCAATTATTAATTCAACTTCAACAACGTTTTGCATTCGGCAATAACTCAATATGTTCAAATGTTTAATTTTCGTATAAATCTTTTGCTGATTATCATTGGTTACGAGGTTGCAACAACTTTCACGGCACTGACATCAAAATGATGTAGTTACAACATTTTCATCCAGAAAAGGTAGTCACATTCTTATCAAAAAATTTAAACTGGTCTGAATTTTAAGACAAGCGGGCGATGGCTTTCATGTTTCAGTTAGGCTTGTGTCGACATGAATACTGCATTCCTGTTCTAATATGTATGTATATATGTTTTATTGAGGTATTTTTTGGGTGGGTGGGTTCGTTACTCTGATTTTGAACATACACTCTTCGTAGCTTAATCTTTTTCTGTAGCGGAAATTAAGAACGCGCGCTTGTAACTCGCTTAATCTGTCTTTCTTTCTAAATCCAAGATGAATAGGAAAACTATCATTAGTAACAATTTGTTTGGTATGGTGATAGCAACACACACACACACACACAAAACAAAATGATATCCATGGATTCTATGAAACGATGTTTGATAATACTAACATAATTTTTACAAATAAGATACAAATAGCATTATCATGCAGATCAGAGCGTTTTTTTTTTATTTCGTACTCTTCGGAAACTAGAAACCATGACACATCATCAAAATGTGACCATGACACATCATCAAAAAGTGATGATACAGTACCGCTGGTAAAGATATTTACACGAATGCCTGTACCACACTGTACCATTACTTTTTTAGTGATGTGTTAAGGTCGAGATGGTATTTGTGTATGTGTATTAACGCCCGGTCTTTTGCTGTGCATGTTAGAGTTTAAACTGTACCAGACATAAATTTGCCTCTATTTTTCGTAAACTCATTGTACATAACAACCAGAAAGACAACAAACATGACTGTAAATGGTATGTGCCTGGACCATTAAATAACAACACTTCACAGTTAGGTTTCAACTACCTTTCAAATTTACAGGACATCTCGAGTATTCGGTTGTTTAAAAAAAAGATTGGATGTCATTGCAAGTCGTATTGAATTTTCTCTTCCAAATAATTGATCTTATCTTCTCTTTTATTTGCGGAAACTTAATTCGGTCCCTGTGTTGAGTCAAATGCTGAAAATCAATGAAAATTAAATGATATATTTTTCCTTTTTTTGTAAACAGGACAGTTTATACAGAATTAATGTCTCGAATCGAGCGATGAATATAATTTCATTTCTGTATCAATATTGAATGAAGCAAAGTAGCAAGGAGGTTCACAGCTACTTAACCTAAATCTTTATTACATTAGCATCCTTTTCAGTTTCAATTTGCCTCACCTACATTCGCCGACAAAAAAGCCCGTACTTCTAGTGTGAAAAAAGGATAGAAAGCAATAACGTTATCACGCAAGGTTCTTTTGTCTATGCTGATAATAGGATCTAACGGTACAAACCATTTTGGAAGACAACAGCTGAATTCAGTGACGAATAAGAGGGAGGGTAAATAGGTAGGCGAGGAGTGAGTGAGACGGAACCCTCAGCTTGCTAGAGAAGTCTCAAGAAGCATCTGCATGCTGAACGTTTCCAGGGTATATTTGAAACCATCTAACTGCAAAGAAAATGTGCTCTAGGAAATGTCCCAACGTTCAGGTTGTTTCGCGCTCATTATTGTTTGTTTTAGGGGGAGGCATTTTGGCGGTGTGTGTGTGTGTGTGTGTGTGTGTGTGTGTGTAGGATGTGCTTGCGCCGGTTCTGTGCGTTCCCACCTCCGAATTCACCTAAAACGTATATCACTGTCATCGTTCTTATCATCAACTGTGGTAGTGGCATACGTAACAGTAGTAATATAACAAGATGAAGATGATGATGCACTTCCCATTCGAATTAAACAAACTGTTAGGCATCCGACTTTAAAAACATGCACTTTCAGAGAACTTAAAGTGGTCCTTTAAAATATGAACGCCAAACAGAAATATTAAATAAATTATGACTATACCAATCAAAAGATTGTTGCATTATTACCAAGATGATTCCATGGATATCTTATATTTCTTCGTTGACTTCTTGCTCCTCTATTAAATCAGCGTGGTATATGGTACGGAAATTATTTGCAAAACAAAAAAGGGGTATCACACACTTAGTGAATCTGATGAACCTGGTCATGACTTTGCCAACAATGTCAAATACTTCGGTAAAAACAGTCTCTAAAGCCCCCCCCCCCAAGATAACTATTCTGAAAATATTCGACCTGCTAAAAATGAAATGAAAGGTTTCTTAATATTTTAAATGTTAAATCTGGTAACTCTGAATATTACCACGAACCCTTCATACTGAAAATACCTCAAGACCTTCGACTGACCTCAAGACACTTCAGTTCTTCTGGATAGTGTTCACAATCAACGCTTACTTAACAGAGCTCTCAATACTACTATACGTTTTCAATAAAATGTTGAGACTGGTGCTTTCCCGCCATTGTCGGGACAAGTAACACTAATGTCACTCAATATTTATAGAAAGGACGATAGCGACCTCTTCAAATATCGCCTCACAGCATTAACAAACTGCATTTGTGAAACCTTAATGCGAATTATAAATGACAGAATATTTTTAAGAAAATTGATTACCATTCCAAACTATTTTAAATAACGAAATTTCGTTAGACAACAACGAACGCCAAGGCAACAGAAGTAGTTGGAGTTTGAACAAAAGCAGTTTGCAGCAGACGAATAGCCATTAGTTATTTCAATGTGTGCATTCTTTACTACTGTGTTACATAGTCAAAGGCACTTTTTACCATAATATTTAGCAGTGTTTTCTACAAAGAGGTATTGTACGTCATTAAATTTCAATATTATGGAAAATTCATATAAAAAGTCATGTTACATTTAATGTCACTGCTAACTATAGGAAATTTATTTTGTTCCTTTTTCACATGGCGGATGTTTAAAGACATGAGTTGATTTTTAAAATCCCGTTCGTTAATGCCATTGAATTTTGCAATTTGGTCGAAATGCAACTAACACTTATCACGAAAAGTAACTAGTACTTATCACAAAAAGTAAATAGTACTTATCAAGAAAAGTAAATAGTACTTAGAACAAATCGTAAATAGTACATGTCACGAAAGTACCTAGTACCTAGAACAAAAAGTAAATTATACTTATCACAAAAAGTAACCAGTACTTATCACAAAAAGTAACCAATACTTATCACAAAACGTAAATTATACTTATCACAAACGCAACTAAAACTTATCACATAAAGTAACTAGTACATATCACAAACAGTAAATATACTTAGAACAAAACATGAATAGTACTTGTCACAAAAAGTAACTAGTACTTATCACAAAACTTCATGAACATTCCTTTAGACATGTGCATTAGTAAAACAAATAAACACTGACAAGAAAACAACCCGTTTTAAGCCATTAAGTTGCCAAACTCTGTCATTCTGAAATTTGTTTTACATTAGATCAATTTGTTGATAAACTTTGTATTTCTGATTTTCTGAATCTTTGCTTGCCTCCTGATCGATTTATTAATCTAGATGAGAAAACGTAACTTTCTACCTATAGATCGATATATTGATTGATTGGTTGAGTTAACTTTTCTGAAGACGCTCAAAGTGAAAATAAAATCGGCAACTACCAATACGTGCCTTGGAGTCAGATCAAACAAAAATGATAATGATAAACCATTGTTTAATAACATTTCACATATCAAAATTTTTCCTCACTTAACGTTAAATTTACAATAAAATCTACATGATCTCTACCACTACCGTGAGAAAAATTTGTTCCTTCATATACAGTACAGTATTATTGTATTGAAACCCAGACACCTCATGGAGCTGAAATTGTATCATTTGTGGTACTATGTCATTTCCTCGTCGCGATGGGTAAACAACGCTAACATAAACCTTTAATTTGTTTTCATACAATTCAAACAAATGCAGGATACATATCAATTGTTCGCACAATCTTTTGAGCGACAAAAACAAACAGGCTGAGATCAAATATTGTTCATCCCACCCACCGAAAACTTGTCAAACAAATCAGACGTACTCTCAGAATACCGCAACAAAAGACACCAAAATAATAACGGCTTTAAGCATATGCATATAATAACTTGTTACATATCTGCAAGAAAATTAAATTTTATTGCATGCGGTGATATATCATTAGGCTTTGGTCTGTAATTACTATGAATCTCTCCTAAACAAACATTTTACTGTTATCATCGAGGAATAATTAGACCGTAAGATAAACTACTGGTTATTCAGGAATGTGATAAGAGCATTACGTTATTCCATAATGAAGACTTGTTCTAAAGTTATATTCTTTTTAAATTATTTGACTGTAATAAAGTTATATATTTGGTAACATTTTATTTCGTTTAATTCAGTTTACACAATGTACACTAGGTTAGTCCCTGCTTTGAAAATGGTATTACAGTTACCTATAGCAGAGAAATAATATACATTCTAAACACTATAGAATGGAACGGGGCAAAACAGTTTGTGCAGCATTGCCAATTCCAATCCATAGAAAGTACAAAGAAAAAGGATTGTTTTACAGCCAATCATATTTAGTTACTCTCTAAATCATTCCTGGTTAACTATTAGATACCACACTGTCGCATTTATTTCTGTTATAAGGTCTTTTTAATAACATTACTTTCAGATCTGATCTATTGATTCTTAAAAATTTATTACAGTCAGTACAAGCCTATATTACAAATGAAACCGTGTTGTACATTAGCTTTGCCAATTATCTTTAGCCAAATGCACATTGTTTCTGCAAGCAACTGTCGACAAATTAATTTTGGTGATGATATTATTTGAATTTGTATGATTTCAAGATAAGGCATATGATTCGGCCTGAATAAAAACACGGATGATTTGGTGACATTTTTCAGCAGCATTCTACACGTGGATTTGTCGAACGAGGCTCTTTGGGTCCATGTTCTTTTGTAGCGCCCTTATGTTGCTAGCGAGAACAGTTATTTATGTCAGTTGCCCATCTCCCTCATTTTGGGGTAGCGATATTAACTTTGACAGAATGAATGAGATATTTTCCCGCCGAACCAACTGTAAAAACTTCAGTGAGAATGAACAACTGTTTCTTTGATGTTTGTCTACACAAAATATCGTTTCCAGTGATATGCGACAGATTTTTCGTGTTTAAAAACACGATTCTCGTTAGAATATTTCCCAGATTCATCTGATTTAAATTCGCCTATTTTTTACAGTAAGAGAATCAAAACTATTTTAAAGCTCCGATCTATTTTTGCTATCAATATCAATGGTTTTCTCTTCTTGCTTTGTACCATTGAGACGACAAAAATGCTTTCCACATGTTGCTGCTTGCCCGTTTGTCAAACTATATGTGTATCAAATCAAAAAACTTATTCGTTGATTGATTTATTCGCAGGAACTGATGGCGATATGAAGATAACATTTAAAACAAGCAACTACCAGATATAAAAAGTAATACGGTAACAAGGTTAATAATTTTTTAAACAAACATAGTTCATCTATCCTTATTAATAATTATTCTTAGCAGGAAAATATGGCCCCCAGAAATCTGCTTTATTCAAAACAATATCGTGAGAATTTTTTTTTTATATAACAATATTGTTAGACTCAAACCAGACACCTCATGGGGTGAAAATGTATAATTTGTTGTACTATTTTTGTTCCGTGTGGTGACTGGTTACATAACATCAACATAAACCTTGTAATTTTGTTTTTAAAATTACAAACATTAACAGGTTATATATCAATTGCAAGCACGGTCTTGTGACCTCCAAAACAAATAGACTGAAGTCACCAATTACAAATAACACATTTTAAACAAATTGGATCTATTTACTGAATAACTTAACAGAGCACAGCTAAACATAAAATGCTTTCATAACCGGGAAATACAGACTTGCCATATATCTGCAACTAAAATGGACATTTGATGTGTTATATTTTACACCGATTCTGGTCTGAAATCTCTAGGATTCATTTTTATATTGACATTTTACCAATACTGCCTGCAATCTGTTATATTAAATATCGATATGTTTTAGAACTCAGTAACAATACACGGAACTGTAAATGGCTTTGGGGGACAAGTTAGTAATTGCCATATTTTTGGGTGTTTGTTGTATTGAAGACAGTCGCCGAAAAAAAGGCAAGATTCCAGAACTGATTTAAAATGGTATTTAGATGACAATTAAAGGGAATAGAAATGAGTAGCACATTTTAAAAACACGAAAAAGAATAATAAAATTTAAGATCGATATGTCCCAGTCTACTTTAGAATACTCTCGCATTTCGTGTTCAGATGAAAGCATACAACAATAGGCTAACAAGGAGAAGTAGGAGTTGAAGAAACGTAGCCAGTAAGAATCAATAAGAAGAAAAGTACAAAGAGAAAGAAAAAGAAAGATGATGACGATGACAATGCTGTTATGAAAAACAGTTTTAATAACAATGAATTAAGCGAGTCATTGTCGTTATCAGTAACTGCAGCTGTAGTAGTATTAGTAGTAGTGGTTGCAGAACAACAAATGCTCTGACAAGACAAACAAGTGACCCAATTGTTTTCTACGAAGGGTCATCATTCTTTGGAACCTTACATTTGTAGCGTTTGTAGCAAAGCACGAAATCTAAGAAAACTGGCACCCCAAGTAAACAGTGACATTGTACGTGTACTAGTTAGAAATACTCAGTTTTAGTAATACAAGGATTTATTAATTATTTATTGAAATGTACTTCATTGTTATCTATAGAGTGCCATTCTCTCGCTTTACTATCACAAATCTTATTAAGGATGTAACTGTCATTACCTGTAAACTGTACTAATTGAAATTTACTTGACTGAATCAATAAACCAAATACATACAAACTAATTTATCTTCCTAGAAAGAATAATGGCATCCTGGTCCTTGGCACGTTGACAAAATACGTGAATTCTTGAAAAAATGAAATAAAATTGAAACATTCTTGCGACAATCCTACGCTATTTAGTCATTCATAATTTGTAATTATATCTTGATGAAAGAAACACTGATTTGTTAATAAGACTTTGGGAAATTCCTCGCACATTCTTGGCTAGTGCAACTGTACTGTTTGCACAGTTTGGACGCCAGGACGAGTCTGCTGTGAATAATCATTAGAGCAGTTCTGTATATTCTGAGATAGCTTTCAGGAAATTTGAGGCGATTTCTTTAGATCTGATGATTTTGCATTTTAATTATTCACACATGATATGCTTGCTCCAAGCAGAGCAAATATACCAAGGAGTTTATATTAAACCAATATTGATAACAATGCCCCACAGCAGCAAATTTCCATATTGAAATAAGTTTTGTGTGAGAAAAACAAGTCATCTCTGGTGTAAAGCATTGGTTTTTATAGTGGTTTTGAATAATCTTTACGCTCACTGAATTTCAAAAACATGATCCCACAATTATGAATCATTTAATGTTTTTTTTTTCAATTCAAAAGGTTTGTATTTCATCGGTGAAATCCGGGTTCAGGGCGATATATTGTAACCTTTGGGTATGGTATTCATATAGTTTACAGTGCAGAGAGGAAGTAAATTACATTTATACGTATTTAGATGACATCTGCAAATGTTGGTTATGATTGGCTTAAAAAGACTAAAAGCTAGACACTGTTCAATAGTGACAACAAATAAGTTTAACTTCAATCCTTTGAATCCCTGACTATTCCATTATGGATAGGGAAGCTTACAATTGAAAAAGCAACATATACCTTCCACCACTACAAATACAGTCTAACAACACCATGAAATTGCAAAAGCAACACATACTTTCTACCACTACCCATGCAACACATTTTGAAAAAATTAAAAACAAACCATATACTTTCGATCACTACCAATACAGTGTGACAACATATCCACCATTCCACTTCCGATTCAGTCTGAGAACACATACTTTCCACCACTATTAATACAGACTGACAACAAATAGTTGGGGAATGCTAAGTACTTCATGAATAAACACGAAACTAAATAGTATATACCCTCCCCTAATTTTTGTTTTATAGATATTTGGGGATCCATTTTAGTTTAGCTTTTGTGAAATATTTCAGAAACAAATTTTTAAAAAGTTTCTCTTACACCTTTAATAAATCACTATTGAACAATAAAATAATATTTCTAAAGGTTCAAGATTAAAGTTTCTTAAGAGCGTGTATAATTGCTATAAATAGAGGATCTCAAATCGGTAATGATTCAGTATCATAGTTATGAAACGACTTGAATAATTTCCATTTTTTGCTCGCCAAGACTTGCAAAAGCTAGAAATTATTCGACATACAGTGATATCAAGAGCATGAATATAGAATGAAAAATAACACAATACACTGAAAATGTTGTTTAAATTTACAAAATCATGTCTATCCATTCACCAAACAAAATTTCTCACTTGTGCACGTGCTAATCTAAACACAGTAGAAACCTGAAGAAATGATGGCCTTGATAATTAATCGACTTTGAAAACAAGATTCTTTTTCATATTGCAGAAAAAAATTTTTTCAGAATAAGGCGTTTTTCCACACACACACACACACACACACACACACACAC
>QKMX01043987.1:0-12210 GCA_003401595.1 Venustaconcha ellipsiformis
TACTTCCCTAATATATATAGAGATTGAGATTTCAACTGCACTCTCAGCACAGTAGTGACGATATGATACCAACCAAACTTAAAAAGTTTAAAACTAGAGAATTGCACAAAAAGTCATAGAAAGCTTAACCTTTCAGAAATTAATGCAGACATGAAGTGCAACAATGTAGAATATGAATGATAGATATATTAACATTATATAAAAGGTATATAAAATAAATGATAAAATATAAAACTCTTTTTAAAAAAATCTGGTAACAATTTGTTATGAAAATCGTATTCCTTTCAAAGTGGAAGATTTTACAGGTGCTAAATACAATTTTATTTTATTGAAATCGCATCAAGATATTTGTGTCTCGCTGGGTAAAAATGGACACGAGACAAGAATATGTTCTTAGAGTGAACTTTGTTAATCTTACTTTGATGGTGTAGCATAGATTTATTCTGAACTGTTAGTTTGTTGTTCCTACTCTGCTTTTGCATCATATATATGTCTACACTATTACTTTATTGTTCTTATTCTGTGCATCATAGATATGTCTACACTGTTACTTTGTTGTTCCTACTCTGTGCATCGTAGATATGTCTACACTGTTACTTTGTTGTTCCTACTCTGCTTGTGCATCATAGATCTGTCTGCACTGTTTCTTCGTTGGTCCTACTCTGCTGAGGCCTACCGTTACTTTGTTGATCCTGCTAAGCTGGTGCATCATAGATCGGTCTACTCTGCTACACTGCTGGTCCAACTTTGGTGCATCATTTATCTGGCTCTACATTGTATCTTTTGTCCTATTCTACTGGTGTGCCATCAATTTGGGTCTATACTTAATTGATGATTCTTCTCAGCTGATGCATCATAGATCTGGGTCTGTATTGTTATATTGTTGGTCCAACTGCTGATGTATCATATATCTGGTATGTACTGTTAAATTGATTGTTTTATTCTGCTCTTGCAAAGTCGATCTGGGTCTACAGTCTTAAATTGTTGGTCCAACTGCTGATGCATCATGACCCTGGTTTATACTGTTTCATTGTTGGTGTATCATAGACCTGGGTCTACATTGCTACATTGTTTGTTCCGGTTCTACACTGTCACTGTCGTATCGGCACATCATACAATTTTCGCTGATGAGTTCAGAGATAGAAGTAGGAATTCCAGTAGTAATTCCTATAAAATTCTACTCATTCATGTTTTATTATCTCAGATTACATTGCTGCACGTTTATTATATAGCATAATGTATGATCAAAATCATCTTCATGCTTTGCATTTTGTTTTGTAACAGATGCAGATCGATAAATTGAAGCATCTAGTTTTAAGCAGGATGCAGTGATTCATGTAATTCGTAATTTTAAAATTGTATTGAAAAAATAGCTTGCGAAACTTCAGCTGTTGCCTTCATATCTAATTTTTGTTTTACTGAATTAATATTTCAGCAATTATTTTTATAAAGGGGTGGGGGATAAAATAATTTGATACATATTTTGAAAAGAAATTATTACGACTGTGGCTAAATTTACCCGAATATGATTGGTATATATCACAATTGAATCTATATACCCAGCCTAATATAAATACATTTTGTGTAGCTATTGATTAATAACTATTTAATATTTAAAAACGTCATTTGAAATTGATCGATTAATTGAAATGCAACATAAGGCCAACATCATTCATTTCCATCTTTGGGTGTAGGCTTACTGCTGTCTGAATGGAAGCAAATTTTCTAATCACTTTGTTTTATTCATTTTAATGCAATGAGTCTTTCTGCAGACACCTTGATAAGCCACAAAAGCTGTCTAATTACTTGGTGACACGTGTTTAAGGTTTGACAGTTGGTCTTTATTATCTTCTTGTTTACAGTGGATTGAAAGAAATTTTTTGTTTGTGTCGTTTAAATTTATGAAAGTTTATTCTCAAGGTCATCATGGGTGGAAAGAAATGTTACCAACACAATGCATACATTGTTCAACTATAATTACTTCTTATAAAAGGGCGAATGTTAACTGTACACCAGACTTGAATATGTGTAAAACAACCGAATTACTTGTGCCTGTCTTTTTCTACAAGCGTTTTCCACAATTAACGATAGACATGATTCAAAGGGACATATTGAACCACACTCTGCAAATCATGTTCTCCTATACATATAACTAATCATTTTGATTTTAATTGTTTTGCTTTTCACTTATGGAGCATGGTATAAACAGCGTGACTAATAATCCAAAATAAATTCGGTATTTCTAAAAGCATATATATGGTTGACATGTTTGCTTGGTATTTATTTTTAATCGTGCATAACCTAAACGTTCTCAGTTTTCACTAGTTATCCATACACGTGTATTGAACTTGTATTACTCGGAGTCAATTGTAAATGTGTTGAAGTTAATTATTGGTTATATGAAATGTGTTTTTATAGGCAACCTCTGTCGACTTGCTAATTAATAAGTTTAGACAGAAAATTTTAAGGTATCCTGTCTGATCGTAACGTCTAGTGGTTTATGGTAAGCGTGCAACTTTGCATTTTTCAAATACTCAAAACCAATCTCACAGACTCTGGCATATTAGGCAGAACATCCTGGCATGAAGAGGTTTCAGTTTTTAGAAATGTTGATACACCATCCAACATGACTGTCGTTACTACAAAAGGAAAAACATAAATGGCACATTCTCTCATTGTGATGGATAATACCAAATTTGCCAGAAACCATCATTGAATTTTTTGTTACTAAAGATTGATATATGCCATCACATGTGACTACAAATATAAAAACATTTAAAGGACTTAACATAAATGATTTCACCAATTTTGACAGAAAGCATTCTGTTTAAAGGGGCGTTAAGCGTGTTCAAATATGACGCCAATCCGCTACCAAATATGGTCACTATTATAGACTCCTAGTGTATGTTTTGGACTTGGCTTCGTTTTATAGGTCAACGCTTTTTATACCCCATGACCTTATTAATTTTACCCCCGATCTCCATACACAAGTGAATGTTGTATTGGTGAAATTTAGACAGAAAAAAATAATTCTAACGAAAACTTAAAACTATCCAATAATTACTAGTATTTTGGAAATATTAACAATATGCAAATGCAATTACCTCACCCTGTTGTAGTGTAAACTATTTTGAATATGTAAAATCTGCCACATTCAGGCCAGTACACTACTGGGTAGATTGATATATATTTGCAAGCAGTTACCTGATTTATATTGCTAGTAAATCAATCATTGTTTTGGGTCAAAATCCATCTATTCCATGTTTGGTACGAAGTTGCTTATGGTTTCCCATTTCCATTAGTAACATCAACCACATGAGTCAAAAGTCATCGAGTAGTGTTTATTAATCGTATGGATAGTACTTTTTGCTACTGCTAGAGGTTCCAGATAATACGTATTTGTGAATATAATGGTATCGAAATAATTCTTCGAGCACCGCTTGCGACACGGCAAATCCGATTTGTATACCAATGATAGTTGCTGTAGTCACTATTAAAGCAACACCAATGCCAACATTAGTCTCAGCAGTGATTTCGCAAGAAAAGTAAATTCAACCATACGTACACATTTGTATTTTACGAATAGCTTGGTTCATTTTGGTGATTTCATAAAACGGTCGGTTTCCATTATTTTCTCACATTGCCAACATTGAGCGTCTATCGTAGTTCTTCTATTAATACTGTGTTCGCGAAATACAATTGCTTGACAGGCTGTCCTGATACAGGTTCAACACACTTTTAACCAATTATTCGTTTTTACTGGTTCAACTGCCATGCAATCATAGGACGTATCTTTTAAGAGAATGTTTAAATTTCCGGCAATTCTGTGTTCGTATGGTTTGGTGTAACGTGCATATAAAACCATACCAATCGCGCTTTTTAATAGTCTTTGAAACGATCGTTCCGTCTTCGCCCAAAAATTGTTACACAGTCAAATGCATCCTTGTTGAATAAGAGTTGAGATTTTCCTCTTCTTGGTTGAGTTAATGTTGGCGATCAACGAGAAATGTAACTGAGATGGATTTGTCGGTGAACTCCACTTCATCATTTTAGAAACAATCCTTTTGCTCTTTCACGCCTGGCTGTGTAGTGCACGATCAGGTGGTTTTGCGTGCTAATGGTATAACACCAAGCTAGCCTCGAGGTTTATTTTTATTGGTATTGCAGGTTGGTCTTAACTTGTGATTTCTATTTTGTCCTTAGCAATAGTACATTTCAGTGTAAACAAGAATTTGTTAACATGTCTCTGAAGCAAATAATCGTCAACAAGTGAAACAAAATCGCCATCTATTTTGGCATCATTGGTAAGCCGATCCACAAACAACAGCCTGAAATTCCCCATTATCCTCGTCGTTTTCAGATTACATCACTTAAATGGTAAATATAGTCATAAACACAAACACGCACGATTTGAATGTACCAATCTGGAAAGATGTTGAGGCCTTTGAACTGACTTTCATTCAGTTGACTAATATTGATACAGTATGTATGGAATTATTTTTAGCATTGTCGCCTCTATGGTAATGCATTTCAGCTAATATGTCGTTATGCCGATTATTTAACAATATTGACATTTTACTATAGTCCCCTCTGAATCCGTTAATAATAACTACGGTCCAGACTCGCGCACCGTTAAGATTTGAGTTTTAGGTTTATCAACGCCATTCCTGACAGCAGGGAAAACATGTCGGCCATTTACTATATATTTAATCCATCCAATCGCAGGTTACGATCCCGAGTTAAGGTAACCTCTTTAATCTATTCATCCACGTTTAGTTTTATTGTTTTAGCAGCATCTTCAAGATAGTCTTGGAGAAAAGCAATTGACGTACCAAAGTCTCAGATTCCCTCTACTTAAATGATTCCGGCTTTATTCTTTCGTCACGGCTTCTCTCAGTTTTAAAACAACATCTTGAATATTCACGTTAAAACTCGGTCATTTCCATGTTGGTGTCTGACCTGATCAGATTGGCCTCATCGTATCGTCGGATTGATTATATTACCTAAATCTTAGTATGCGTTTCGTATACTATTAAGTGTACTTTCTAAGTAACAAGGTCCAGTAAAGCAGCTTTTGCAACTACAGGAGCTGCAGCCACCACCAATGCTGAAATAATTACGAGGAATGGTTATATTCTAATCGTCTTTTAGATTTATGTCACCTTTGAATGTGTCATCATTAATGTCAGGAGGTATTTTTTATTTGCCTGCTTTAAGCTGGTTAATCTGTCTGGGTGAACCACACAGGGACATTTCCAGTTAACTTTTTTCTGAGAAAGCTTCTGTTTGACACCGCATCAGTGACATATTGCGCGTTTTATTTTCGCACGCACCTTGGGGCAAAGGCTAACCTTAACTTCATGAGAGGACGCTATTATTTGAAATTGTTATAGGTTTAATTACAAAGTTTACGCCTCTCTGAATTATGTATAGTCGCGTCAGTGGACCTTATTCGGCAACCTATGTCCTCTAACAACGGAAACATATCGAAGAGGATACCAGCAATGTGTCTGTAACTGATGACAACTGGGTGTTGGTGGGTCTAGACTGATTAAATATCTCCAGGTGATACAACAAAAATAATAAATAGGGTACAACCTGCAAAGTCGTACTGGTAAATATGCAAACACGTGTCAATGTTTTCAGGCAGATGCATGTACGACCATAGGTTGTGATATACACATACGACCGGATTGTCTCTGCTGGCAAGCAAAATTTCTTCATTGGGATCCTGATGACCGTTTAACAGCAGATAATTTCCAGCCTGTTACTTATCTTCGCACTGCGGGTTTTGATCGTTAGGCCGAATTTCATCTTGAAACGCCACGAACATGTGTTTTAGTGCCCTAGGACCATGCTGGGTACTTATTTGGCATGTGAGCTGCATCAGAAGAGTAAGACCTGGCTTCAAGTCTGTGGTTACTGCAAGAAATGACACTGTTGATTCGGTTCCAGAAATCATCAACAGCAGCAAACGCGACTCATTAGTCAGTCTAGAGATTAACGCATGGATCCCATGATGTTAATATGTTCACAGCACAACACAACTGCAGCGTGGCCAATGTGATGACAAATGGCATCTTTGGTGGTACTATTACCGAGTTAATATGACTGTTTGCTTAAGATAATAACCTGACGAACATCTATGCAAAGCCAAGGTATATGACTGATGGGAATCGCAAACGAAACGAATTGAGTTCCATGAAGTTCTATCGATTCCGAAATAGTCAAGGGTTAAATTTGGGTTTGTACTTTACATAAGGGAGACACCACCACAAGGTGGAACAGACATACTAGGGCGTTTGGGGGCTGCAAAAGTACCCTACGCAAGTTGATGCTGCATCTATTACTTATGATCCGTATGTCCTTATAAAACATTGTGGAGGGGCCAGTCATAATCGTTGTATCTGGTTAGACCAATAATCGTCGTTGCATTGTAAACGATATCGAGAATTGCTTTCGATTTCCGTTCCATCGATCTAATAACGTGTGCTGTCCAAGAACACTATGTTGTTACATTTAACAAATAAACCAATACATCGGCTTAAAAAGGAGTTATTGTTGGTCTGTATCAGTTTTCCTCAGTTCCAAGATGTCTTCACCTGGAAGAAAATACAGAGATGTGTCCTGCTCTTGTAATTCTTATTTTTAATGTTTGGAGTCCTAAGCCGAATACGAATAATACTGAAAATTTTTGGTGCTAGGATCTGCCATCACAGGCTATTTGTGTCCCACGCCATTATTTACTTATGATGGTTTGCCTAATACCTTTTTCCTTCCAATCCACAACCGCAATCCACTTACCGTTGCAAGATTTGTCATGGCTGTTCGTTGTTGTGCTCTTTATTGATGAGTTTACTAACTGGAGATGGGAGATGGCATTGTAACTGTCGATGACAGTGTAACTGCTTTTGGTCATGCTCAAGTTACTAATCCCTGTTCGCAATGTCTAAATCGATTGAACTGCTTGCAGATCTTTAATTTTTCGACATATCCTCAGCAATGTATTTGATGCTATTAACGACTTACATATGTTTGTTGATTGATGCAACGCATGAAGAGAATCCTGCTAGCACTTTGCCCTCTTGCAAATAATCACTGGGCAATATTGCCATGACATTTCCGTAATATGTCATGTAAACACCGTTTCTGGTGCTGATAACAGACGGGTATTATACATCCACATACGACTGTCACTGTATTAAATATCGGGTCGATCTAGGATGTAAAGGTGTATTACCAAGGTCTCCTCATGGAGATACACAGTGTGCCCGTCCTGAGCCACAGGGGTAAACAAATGTGTGTCAACTGGCCATCGTAATATGGAAAATACTCAGCCGCTGAGGAAGTAATTGATATCAAATCATCCGGTTCCACAGCTGGTCAAAAACTTCACAGTATTTAACTCTAAGCAGCGATGCTTGCGGAATGTTGGCTTTCGTAACTGCCACTGATGGTGTCACAGGTTAAATTGATCTGAATCGTTGAGGTAATCCTGACAATGTCTGGCGCCAGTATGTTATCCCATGCATAAGAATTCTTGGTCGTCGAGAATGTCTTCAGATGAACCGAGAATTGTTTTCAGTGATCGTGTAATGTCGACCATAATCATGCTTTGCCAAACAAGCCGTGTAGCAAGTTACCTAATCGCATCAAGAAATATTTCCCATGGATGGTCTGATAGAAAACCAAACAAAATTCGTTAGTCTGAACTTTTGTTTCTACTTCATGATTGGGTGCGTGTGTGTACTTAAAAGTATGTATCAACTATTACATATCACCAGTACAAGGGAGAGGAGCAGTTAATAACGAACGATTCGGTATGTGTCTCAGATTTTTTAAACTTATCTTCACATGGCCGCAGCTGATAAAATTTGATGTGGTGAGAAAAATTGTGGAGATGTTTTATCAAACAATTAAGTGCTTGTTAGTCTTGAACTTGTTGACATACATTGCCATTTTGCTGTGTCAAACAATTAATCAGCACATTTGCGGAACAATTACTCGGACATAAATACGCAGAAAGTTTTAATGACTAGCATCCTGAGCACACGCACTCTAGACTAATCACACGAGAGGGCAGCACACTTTCAGTGTCATTGCAGAATTGAACAATGAAAACATACGAGTAATTGGGTTAAAACGCAATGAGGCATGCAACAAGTTACCATATGCCGCACAAAGCAGAATATTTGTGCCAGATGAAGTGCAAATCATTCTTCTGGATGCAGAACTTTACTTTTAATGCGTTAGCACAAACACAGTAAGTTGTTTCACAGTCGATTGGTATTCTTATGTTAAAATGGTGATTCCGTCTGGGAATATCCATCGTGGGGTGTCAAACGATGAAAACCCCATCCTGTTGTCGCGATAATACCTGTACGATGTTTCTTTGACCGGATCAGATTTGATGTGTGCGAGCGAATTGACGTCACAGGCGAAGACATTCCACACTCATATCGTGGCGAACATCTTTCGTGACAGGAGTCGGGGAACTCCGTTCACCTATTTAATGTTTTTGCTGATCCAGAACTTTTCATTCTCATCGGTGGATACGCATGCTTCAGTTTTTGCAACAAAATAGTATGTGCGCAGTCCAACATATTCTTCTATAGACTTAGCAGAGAACTCACATTTGAACTTACAGACCTTTTTTCGTTCATATTACCCAACAGCAAATGATCGTTTTGATAATCACTTGTGGCAAATTCATTTACTTAACATGGTTCGGCCATGTCGCCTATATACCATCGGCTGTGATATGCAATAACGTATCCGTATCAGTGAACTTCATTTTCAGATTGTCACCATACCACGGAGTAATAGGGTTCGAGGTCGTCCATGCGAAATTTAGATACGTTCAATACAGATGAGTCAATAAATAAAGGCTTCGTCTACTTTAGTTTAGATATCTTACATTGAACGGCTTTGAGTCCGTCGTCAGAAAGTTTGCATAACTCTCAACGCGGAGTCGGTAACAAGCCTGCGATGTTTGTCTTACTCCGATGTCGCGGACTAGGTCCATGTGGATTATAATTCATAGATTTTCCATTGCCGAGTTGGAAAAAGTCCTTTCCAACTTCGTTGATTGCAACGGTACGCAAGTTTGTATTAAGTTTGTATATAAGACGTGTCTCGATTCATTCTGGCGAACCTTGAGCACCCAGTGGACTCTTGACACATATAGACCGAACCGGAGAAAACATTGTAGGACAAACACTCCGAGTACCACCAATGCTTCCAATTGTAGATAATCTTCATGAACTTTGTGAAGCTCGGTTGGGTATTCTACATCAACCTCAAAGAAGTACCCGATCTCACTATTTTTTTGTCATACTCTTTCTATTTATTGTTCACGTCTATATCTGCGGATTCCATCAATTGAAAACCTCCTACGGGCAGTTGTTCCATCATTGCCCATTTTTATTAATTTATAGCGTTGAGATACATAGCTTTTTAGGATCAACCTATCCACGTTCGAGTTATTTGCACGATTGATTTACTATGGAAATATCACCACGGATTGCTCGTTCGACAAATAGCTGCTGTTCGATCTCAATGAGAAGCTACAGCTTTGCTTTTGTTCTTTGATGGTAAAGCATCCCAGGTCATTTTCAGTTATGAAAATAGCGCGCGATATCAGACTTATACACAATCACAGCTGTATTACGAAACGTCTCTTGAGACATCAGCAAGGAAAAGCAAATATGTTCACGGGGGGGCAAGTGATGATAGTCATCTATGCTTCGCAACTGATTGAATCCCGGACATTTATTACATGAATTTTATTTCTGGGGCCTGGATTTACACCTGTTTTAATGATAGAAGCTTTGTGCCATTAAATTTGTTAAAAGAATCAATATGCTAATAGGGATATACTCTTCTACCAAGCTGTTAGGCGAACCATTTTGTTTTCATCACAGTTAGGTGGAAACGGGTAGCAGAACTTGTAATTTAATGCTTAACTACAAGTACCGCCATATTGGCGAGTAATCATAAAACTATCAGTATTATTCGCTGTAAGGTTGCTAACGAGTTTGTCCAGGGAGGAGTTTAAAAATTGCGACGAATCTTTGACTAAAGCTGACCCAACCGAAACGTCATATCAAATTACCGTGTTGCTGGCTTGACTCATATTTTGTACATTCGACGCTGTTACGACTGCTTGCAATATTTAGTGGTTATCGTACCTGCGCAGGTTATGAATCACAACAGGGATTCTTGTTTTGTTTGGGTAAATACGTAAGTTGGTTACATGCGCCTGCTTTATACGAGCAAATCATGTGACAGTAATCACGAACTTTTATTCAGTGGAGTTAAACGCACCATCACAGATCCATTAATGAGTGGTTGTAAAAAAAACTAATGACTATCATCATTAATCATGGTCATATCTGCCTGCATACTGTTGTTGAATCCATTTCTTAACATTGCGCTATGGACCTTTGGAACCTCTATCGTGGGGGGGGGGGGCGGCATTCTGTGCACAATACAATATTAATAATCTTCGCTTCATATCATCAAAACAGTTCATTCAGATATTGAAGGTATCGTCGCGTCTGATCTGTTCGATCGCTCTTGGAGAGTAACTCATACGCGAGCACTCATTTTAAATATTCATTGTGATTGTCTTCCACGTTTACCAATGACCGCAGTGGAACATATTTTGGCGTTGGTATGTCCCTCAATCCGCGGAATGATATGTTTGGAAAAGTATGCAGTTGCAGTTCATCTCATCTGTAAATAGTCCATCCAGATCCTTCGTTAGTATATTTTCAAACGTCTAGAATATGTTTTTAAAGTCTTTGTCAATTTCGTCATTGATATCCTCATTGTCCTTACGGCTTAAGAGCACATGTGGAACGCTATGAAATACGGGTTTGAGATTTTCAAACCATCTTTGTTTGATGACTTACAGTGAGGTTGTTTTGTCAAACACCAAAAACAGAACAATTTTTGCTTTAATGCCAGAGGTGCAAGAGCATTGTAACGTCGATATGATTCCTTGATGCAGCTTTGATAAAAGTTTCCTACCATCTTTGCTTGGCGCGTACGCCTTCGGAATAATCTCCTGATAATTTTTAATTTCACCATCACGTTTATGTAATTTAAAATCCAAAAACCGTGCTTGAAAACGAACATACTTGACTGTCACAGAGGTGATTGTGATTCTGATGTGTTCCCGGTTTTGTTCATCCTCTGCTAAAGGGATTTTCCGCCCCCTTGCCTCGTGGAAACATTTGGATATTACATTTTTTTTACACGAAGCTCTCTCGCTGTCAGATGCGTTTTAACCAGGAGTCCCAACAACGCAAGTATATCGGCTTTTCTTGCACCTGAAGGTACTATAATATTACGCTCGCACGATCATTGTTTCAAATGTTCTGCTGTAAACCTTGCCGTCGCAACTGGCTGTGGTTTATCCGGGAAAAGTTGTTGTACAACTCGCCATGGTTCATTTGCCAATCCTAATAACTCAAGTATACCTTTCACATATAGCTTGGTGTTTGTATCCCGTTCTCTCGAGCAAAATTTTCCTGAGTTGAATTACAATATGCATATTGTCATGTGAATGGATAATCATTTCCTAATAGCAAATTTCATCAATAAAGTTTTTTTTATATCTTTCTTTTACCAATCTCATATACTGCAATCACCTGGATACTATTTCACTTCTGTGTCTTTTTCCAAAACAGCGTTGACGTTGTCGGTGTTTTCCTCGACAATGTTAACGTCATTGGGTGTAATGTGTCGAATTTCGAAGTGTTGAATCCTAAAGTTGAATAAATTGTGCATAAATAAGTTATCATAGTCAAGCAAGTACGGTCTTGGGAACTTCGCTCTGGTGTTTTTCAATTTCATCTCCGAAACATATAAGGACATTATGAGTTGTCAGCTGAAAGTTATCTTACTTTTCAGAGAGTCGTCTAAGAAAACAACAGAGACACACGTACAATTTCACACTCGTGTACGCGTGCTTTTCGATAAGTGAATTAAAATGACAGGCGCTGAGCTCGCTTATGAAAGCATACGGGAAAAGATCTTGAAAGAACATGCCCACATTACGTATCGGAAAGACCTGATCGTATTTTTGGCGGAGCTTGATTTCGCAACATTCGAAGATATCAGTGTGATGGCTGAACGAGATGAGAGTGTACACACACACACAGACACATACACACACACACACTCTCTCTCTCTCTCTCTCTC
>QKMX01043992.1:0-12788 GCA_003401595.1 Venustaconcha ellipsiformis
ATACATGGTATCAATACATGATGGACCATACATGGTATCATTGTGTACAAGTGCTTAGAAGATTCTGTTGCAGCTTCAAAAAAAAATTCCAGTACTTTCATTTGACATTAATAGAAGAAACTACTATTCTATAAGCAATTTTATTAAAAGTGTACAGAGAATGAACAAGTCAAGCTTATGGCAATCTACATATAATTCACACTGAAGACTTGTAAAAAGCATGACTTAGAACAGTGTTTCTGAGTGATGACATGCAAAAAATATCCGCCTGTAAATGTTTTATGGAAAAGTTTAGGTTTGCATAACACTGTAACCTATTACAATTAAATTCAGCCATGTTCTTTATATTGATAGACATCTATGTCAAAGCTTAAAAATAGTACAGAACATGAATAAATTAATTAATAATTAAATTATGTGAATAATCACCAACTAAACAATTTGATATGTTTATTATCTGATAAATTACAGTGGCAAAACATCTCAGGAGGTAATATGTTTGAAATTCACTATTTCAGTATTATTTTTAAATCAATATTAATATAAACACTGATACATACTGATATGAATTCACAAGTAAAAATGTTTTTTTATCAGTAAAATATTTATAAATTCACACATATAGTCATAATCGCAGACAATAAAGTTTTCAGCTTAATATTTTTTCCCTTATTTTCCCATGATAATATTTCAGAATTCCAACCTTAGTTTGATATCTGGCCCATAGGTCTGAAAACTGGTCCCTAATTTTTCAAGTTCCTGGCTAGTCATTTTAACAGCACAAAAAAATCTTATGCGCTGATTTTAAATTAACATGAAGAATACCAAGATTTAATACTTTGCTTGCTGCAAAAAGATATAAGTATGAAATCCTTGATCTATATATCACTGTACCATGAAAAGGAATAAATTCAAAGACAACTTACATATTCGTTTGTTTAAGCCTGGATCGTTTGGAATCATTGAATGTTTGCTTTTTATTTTGTACTGTGGGTGTGACTTTGTTCTGAAATGTACAAAAATTTTAATATAAAATATCAGTACAAGAGACAATGGTTTAAATTTAAAATACCATATTAAAAGAAAAGGTTGAACCTTTAATGATTTCAAAACCTGATAAGAAATTTTCAAAATCTGACTTGGAATGAACTAATTGAAGTATTGCTAAATTAGAAATTTGGCAACATTTTTAAATGTACACAAATTGTTAGACACATGTATGTATTAAATATATGCTGTCCAAAAGCTCTGTAGAATAAGTGCTCTTCAATTAAAAATCCAGTGATATAGTGGCAAAAATCTTGATGCTTCAAACTTCCATCCTAGTGCTTGCAATATGCAATATAACAAGTATTTGCTATTAGTCTAGAAAGAAAAGGGAGATGACTCATCTAGAACAGGAAATAATAAAATTTAATTGACTGACTTTTGTTATTATTGGGTTACTATTATAAACTTAACATTTAACTACTGGTATTCTAAATTATATATTGTGAAACATTTTAATGTGTGGTTTTATCATAAGCTAGACCCTGGATTTAAAATCATAATGAAATATCTACCAAACCATTATTCACCCCGCTCCCTATCATATGCAATGAAAAGGCATTACCTGATTCTGTTTTTGTTTTAATATCATAACTATCTATAGTGCTGACAATGTGAAATATACATTAGGTTAAATAAATGTATGAGCATGAACACAGGATTAATTTAATTTTAATGCAAAATTTCATCAGCATGTGCAAGATTGTAATGACTCTACCTGATATATAGTAATAAATGCAGATTCAATCAATGTCTGTGTCCTTTATTTCACAAAGTACATATTATTTCCATTTTTGCACACGTCAACTATTAAATACACAATCAGAAGACTAGTCCCACTTTCTCAAAGCCCATTTCAATCAGGTCCTTCCAAAGTACTACTTTGTCATGTGCGCAGAAAAGCCTCTCAGAGTGAATTTGCTTAAGGGTAGATGTTTTCATGTCAACTAAGACCTATTCTCAATGTATATCTCCAATACCTGCATCACGGAAGTTTGCTTTGCATATATTGTCAATTTATTCAGCACCTGCCATTGCAATATGCATGCATTAATAACAGCTATATTCATCAAAACATTACAGATTGAATTCTGCACCACAAGGTCAGGGTCATCCAGTAACATAGGGCATTTTGGCAGGCTTGTTTCAAATAAATGAGGTTTACAATCATTGGCATTGTTCAGGCACCTAATCCTTAATTGTTGAGAACTTTATGCTTGGATATCAGTCTTTAAGAATACATGAGAACCTAATTACCTAAGATTATATTAATTGTGTTAAATGTGCTAATTCAGACATGTGGAAAAATAAGTATTTTCTTTAAGATCTCCACATTTACACAAGATGACAGAAATTAATAACTTAATTAATCACCTTAATAACTGAGGTACAGATTGATTCTGTTTCCTCTCAAATATGTGGAAATCATTGTCATTGTAATTGTTTACAGAGACATATATACATCCTTGTTTTTTTTTCAGTGTAAATTATAGATCCAAGAAATTAGGTATCCTTGAATATGTTCTTTTTACCCAAACCACAAAATTAGAAACAAGAAAATTAATAGTTTCACAGCATTGTGCATTTCTGCTTTGATACCTACATGGTGTTAATTTGAACAAGAGTTCATGAAAGAATGCATCTGTCCACTGCGTCAGGATGTTGTGATATACTTGCTTATTAGCTTTTCTAAATTTCTTAACTCATAAATGAAGCTGAGTCAAGTAAAACATCTTCAAAGATGAAGAGTGAGGCTAGGCTAAAAAAATTATATACTTTTGAACTTTAATTTTGACCCGCACCATATAGTCAATATTATATTAACATGCTGTTATGGTTTCACATATCTGCACAGGGTTCAAAAAATTAAAAGATAAGAATTCTTTTTTTCAGACTGCACAGACCATACATCTAAAATTATAAATATAAAAAAAAGTGTTTTAAACATAAAAGATTATAGATATTTTATGTACAAATATAAACAAATTCACAGCAATGGACTGTGTCCAGCTTTGTTAAGAATGAAATTATGTAAGACATCTGTAAGAGTAATTTGTTCCATCAATTATAATATGAGAATTTCAATGAATGTCATAGTTCCACATAGATTTCATGATAGAAAACACAAAATTAAAGAAAAGATATTCTCCTGAATTTCCCCAATGATAATCCTTATCAAAAAGTAATGTACATTTCCTAGCAAAGGTTTAAAAAGCCTATAACTTTATTTAATTTCTTATCTAAAGGATAGGGATCAATTTGGGTTTGAGAGTAAACAGCTAGGCCTTACTTCCATTGTGCATTTCAAAGAACACTGCTAGCTCTACATTGCTGTTTCAGGTCCTGAACATCAGATGTAAAAAAAATTTATAAAAAAAGAGAAACTGACTTTTATTTAGTTTTCTAATATGTAAAAATTCTAAAAGTGCATTTACAGAAAATAGTAATGCCCACCCAGTTAAAATCATTTCTTTACATCAAAGAATGGAAAAGAGAATATACTTTGTGATATTTCCACATCACACAGAAGCAGTTATTTTCATCAGCTGTCCACATCAGAGAGCATATAGTCTTCCCAGTAGTGATCAAAACTAATTGTCAGTCTAAACAAGTGCAAGACATGTAAATGAAAGTTAAATTTCTCAATACTATGAGAGCTGTTGTGTAAACAATTTTGCCCTAAGCCATCGACTCCTTTCAAAGGCACTACAAAAGCCATGGAACAAAACATAAGCATCAATGAGGTATTATTAATACATCATTTAATTCTGGTTGTATAACTGATTATTTAAATCATAAGCCTCTGAAACACCCCTGATGAATAATTATCATGCATTTCTTCCACAGAACAATATTCATTAATACTAAAATCTCTGACAAGCCTCCCTGTCCAGTACCATACAATGGTTGAAAGTTAGCAATTTTCCAAAGAACACTGCAATTTCCCAAAATGGCAACCAATGCTATGAAAAGTTATATGCACATAAAACTTGCCACAATTATCCCTGTGAATGAATAGTGTTCAAATCTGAACTTGATTTCTAATTGGTTGCAATGGTTTGCTGCTGCATCCAATGAAATTCACAGATCCAAAGCACAGAAATATCTGAATGATCCACCAAGGTGAAGATAGAATTAACATATCAGAACCTTGGTTAATGAAGATGATCTAAACAGGTAAAAGATATGCAAATGTCTATTAACCTTCACTATATTGTATGGTATGTAGAGCAAACAATGTTGCTGTGTGCCACTTTCAATGGTGCTCCAAAATCCTCATGGAGGAATCAAAACCCTAATATATGCATATATGTATTTTAAAAAATTCTGGAGTCATATTTAAGACTACCTTACCCGTTTTCCTCTCTTGCTGCTTGTAATGCTATTGACATCCTCATCTTTCTCTTTTTCTTTTTCCTTATCTCTATCCATTATGATGTAATCATAGGTGGTGATCCCATGGTACACTGTGGGAATGAAATCAAATCAACATTTAACACCAGTATGATTTACAACAGTTTGCTGTTTACAATGTTAAAAGTATGAACTGAAACCAGTTTTTTGAATATTCCTTCACTACTTTAACCTTCCATATGAAAAAGAGTCAAGTGTTTGCATACACAAATGCAGAATTCTGTTGCTCAAATTCACATAGTTTATAACTGGTCTGTAAATGAAAACCCTAAATGGACTGGATAAAAATTGTTTCCTTCTTCTCCCTTTCCCAGATAACAACCCAAGAAAATTAGTACATGTACTACTTTAAAAAATGTCAAATTTTAATGAGCAAGCACTTATTTTAGTGTTTTTCAATTACCATATACACTCATGTATATCATCAGATGCCCTCAAAATGTGCAGATCTGATGAACAATTGATTGCTGCAGGGACCAGTGTGTGAAGTCTGGAGACTCCATGGGAAGAAGCTCTTCCAACATCATATAATTACCTCCCTTTGCTTCCACTAGGGTGCTACCCATATACCAGATGTTCTTCAGTTTAAAATTATGCAGAAAATCAATGAGGATGCTTGCACTTGTAGGAAGTCTTCATAGTAATATGTCTGGATAAATATTCTCAGAGAAACATAATTTATGATGAAATCAACTTGATTTCTGGGAGACAAACAAGTCTGATTATACAAATTACCCAACTGTACAAAGTGCTGGGAAAGTGTGATATCTGACTTATCCATGTTCAAAAAGAGACAAAAAGGAGATGAGGCAGTGGATGTCCTGAATTAATCTTGAACTTACCAAATGTTTTTCAAGAATATTATTCAGATATACTGCTGTCATTGTTGAAGAGATCAACCTGAACAGAGTTACATCAATCTCCCAGGGGCTGAAATTAAGTCCCAGTGGGAGTCCCTTGAAATGCAAAGTGAAGAAACCTGCATTAAACTGTAGGGATGTGTATATGAGTATAGACATCTGTTAAATTACAGACTGATCATGAAATTGTCCTTCTTCATGGAAAGTTTTACCGACTGTGCCATCTCCATTCTAATGCTTGAAGGGATGTGTATTTCTTAAGTTGGATTAAGTCTATAACTGACTGGAACTTTTTGTTAGCTTTTGGCACCAGGAAAAGTCTTAAGGACAAACCCAGAAAATTCGGCCTGTGACTTCTGTCATAGAAGGGGAAGACAAAATGGAAGTTAGGTGGGTGAACAAAAGCCGAAGCCCCTTGAAAATGACTTGGATCCCCATTTGTTTTCTCAAGAAATGTTGATCCAGTCTGAAAACAATCATGAAGTCTGGCACCCACTGGTAGATTGCTGGTGGGCATCTAGGGCAGAGTCATTGGCAGTGAATAGAAGGCTTTGAGAAGGGGAAACAGTTTTCTTGCACCTTTATTACACACTCTGGCAAATATGAAGGGCTGATATATAAAGTTCAACAGGAGACAAAATGACTGCTGGAGAATGAGATTCAGTCTCATCTTCTGCCAGTGATCATCTTTCCAGTTAGAACGATATTGACATGGGCCAAAAAAAATGGAAGGTTCAGGCAATGTGAGATTAAAATCAGTTCTCCTCTAGCCTTCTTCCTATCATCCTCCTTGCAACTGCCAAAAAGCAAGTATGAGTCAAAGAGTAAACATGGCACTGCCACAAAATGATGTAACTTAAGTGTGGACAAGTGAAGGATGGCATCTTGTCATTCTAGGAAAAACAAGCACAACAATATTAGAACATTGGCCATGGTCAAGATCTAATAGTTATAATATTCACGTTATTTATTAAAAAAAGGTGAAAGATCATTGGATAAAACATGTTACATGAAATCAAAATGTTTGCATTTACGCCAGTATAAATCAGATCGATTACAAGCTATTTCAGTCACTAAATGATCCAGATTTAGTTTTAGTCTCTGGCAATACCAGGGGCCTATAAATAGAAAATGTAGACTCTTTGTAAACCATGGAGCTAAGTCATGACTGGACCTTGTATATGCTTTAGTTTGCACACAATAAAAAATGTTTCTATAAATATGTCCCATGTATATTCCTTGTTCTTTTTGAACAAATAATACAAGCTAACCTCAAAGATGACAAGCAGCTTGCTGGCCTTTTCTTGTCACCCAAAGTAAAGTAAATACAAATGAGACACATCAAAATTTAAATAAGTTAACTGCAGCAGATATACAAGAGATCAAATAACATAAAAATACTGAATCAGACTAGAAAAACACCAAGTGGGGAGAAAACTTGTTTCAAGATATCCAACAACAACAACAACATCTAGACATTATTTAAGCTTTGGCAGTATCTGAAAATAAAGGAAATCAAAATATTTTTATGTCTAATTAGAAATTCACAATTAAACCAATACTATAAAAAAATTTAAGATCATTTATACTTTATAAAAATAAATGTTATAGAATTTACCTTTTGAAACAATTTTAATTCTGACAAAAGTTTTAAGTTAAAAGAGAAATAATGTTCGTTGTATTTTAGTTTATATTTTACCCCAATTTAAACAGATTTAGAACTAAAAAGCATATCTTCAAAAGAAATTTTAATTTTTTTTTAAAAATGAAATCCAAAAGATTTTTGTGTTATTTATGTGTGGGGTTTTTCCCCCACTTTTACATAGATATTCTTTTATGGAAAATGTTCATGTTTAATGAAAATACTATTTTTTAAGAATGGTGCATGGAACCTGTAGGTTTAGAAATACTGACCTATAAATATTAAGTAGGAAGCTTAGGGAATTCTACACTGAAGTTTACCAGTACAGATAAAAGAGCAAAAACAATATCATTCAATCAAATCATGATGTATGACAAGAATACATTAAAAACCACTAAATCAGCTATAAATAGAAATCTCAAAGGCTTGCAAAGGATATTTTGAATGCAAACTTAAAATTCATATTCTAAAGTTTGTCACAGCACACAAACCAATACAAATCTGTCGTAGAAAATAAGGAACTCAAGAAAATAAGTACTTGCCTGCAATAAGATGTAAATCCATTACTACTAAGGTACAGAGTTTGGTTTAATTTAGTGATCAACTCTGTAAGTCGGGAATTGGAGTTTCATCACAAACACACACCCAATTCTTTCCAATTTCTATTTGATGATGACAAGAGAGAATAAGCATTTATCTCAATTAAAACAAACATAAGAATATCCTGATGGGGGGATAAGCAGTGTTGCAACACCATGTGACAAAGGCATGTATTCAACTGGTTATGACAAGTGTCTTGTAGTAACCCTCAAATTTCTTATTTTAAAAAATGCAAATGTATTTCCTCTATTCAGTCATTCTGATGCTTATTCCAAAGCTTATTAAGATTTGGTTTAACTCCACGTCTTCTTTGGCATGGAAAGTTACATCTTTTATCCCCAACATTTCCAGGAATGCTAAAAATACATAACCAACTTCCTTTAATCCATATGCAATCCAGCTACAATCTGATATTAATTAAAAAAAAAACAAACCAAAAGCTCTAGAAAAAAATCATCTAACCTGCAAACTGCACAATGATTTAACTTCCCTATGTATGATTTGAAAAACTAAAAAACCTTCAAACATAATTTTAACATTGTTGATAGCAATACACATGACGATCTAAAATACCTGTGTCGTTTTATCAGATGATACAGGCAAAACATAATGTATACATCTACAATTGCCAGTAGTGACTTACAAAGGTAGCAGTGGAAACCAAAGAGATGAATGAGCAAGCCATCTGCCAGAATTCCCAGGACAAATGTAAAACCCAGAAGTACTAGCCATCCTTCACCAGTTGTAGGCTGATGAAAGACTTCAAATTCTGAAAAAGAAAATCAAACATGATTCAGTCAAAGAATAAATACAATCAACAGTCAGTCCCTAACTTTAACATATACATACAAACCCTGCTCTTCAAAGGTTAACACAAACTGATACTTGATCTTTACTATTAGTAGCATATACAACTGAAGAATTAGGCTTTTTCATAATCATTTTAAAACTTAGGCAGTACATTTTGCCATTCTCTTTATGGCATATATTTCTCAAAGAGAAAAAGCAGAGTAGCCTAAGGTCAGTATTTATAACTGAATCAAAGTTGGCCAGATGAGATGAGTACCAAATTAATGACTCTTCAAATAAATACCAACTTCTACTAGTTAACAGGACTATTGATATTGACCAAGCAGTGCCAGGTCCAGAGATATTTCACTGTATTAATTAATATGTTTATATGACTGAAAATTATGGATGGACAGGGTAATTTTGCTTAGTAATAGGTCCAAGTACCCAGCCTGGACCAGTTTTTACAGAGTAATGCAAAACCTGGCCAGGTTTAGGTGGCTAAGCTGGGTCAACTTTGAGTAGACTCGAATGGTGGTTACAAGTGTGTATGTCCCCTACTTCTGTCATGTGAGAAGAGAGAACAAAAACAGAAACTGTCAACACAAAATATAAGTTTATTATGGTGGCTATCAGTTGCTAATACAAATACATGATATGATTCAGTTTCGTAAATAAATATATTTAAGCACAATTCAAAATAACAATGTATGTGTAAAGAAAATTACAAAGGAAAAATTGATCAATTTGTTAAGTTGAAATATTCTAATCCTAGTATTCTAAGGTCAATATAGATGAGCTTATATCAACTACATGACTTCAAATAGAAGGTGTTTTCTACAGTGATTGGGATATGCATTTATGATAAGCTTATATCAACTACATGACATCAAATAGAAGGTGTTTTCTACAGAGATTGGGATATGCATTTATAATAAGCACCAGGAATAATATATAAGGTGCTCAGCCAAAACACTAGCAAAGTGAAGGTACACGGAAAGCTTGCCACTGGAAACTACACAGTATATTGTGACCCAAGATAGCAGGTGCAAAAGATGCATGATACTACATGATGAAAATGCATTCAAATCATATGATTATACTAATGTTCATACAGCAGCATAAGGTACACGTATTATAACCTCTGAAGATGCACAACCTTAACAGAGTATAATAAGACTCAGTACATATTACACCCTTAGTACAATAGTAATGTGAATGCATTGTATAAAGCTTTCACCCTCAGTACAATAGTACTGTGTAAAGGCATCAACTGAGCTTGTCCGACTCCGGACAAAAGTGACCATGTCACAGTAACCTTGACCCTTTTATCTGAAAAGCAAAAGGTTCTTTAGTAATTGAAAGGGCAAATTATTTATGAAGTTCACTGAGAGAAAACTGTGTCAAACACAATTCATAATAAAAAAGCAATTTTTATCTTAATTTGAATGGCTTGGCTTTTATTTTGACCATTTCATCCCAAAATATATAATTTAATTTACTGCCTTTTAATCCCAACACTCAGTAGGTTTATTTATTAACTAACAAGAAAGCAATCTCTAAATTCTGGTCACTGTACAAGGTATAGCTGAAAACAAATCTGGCAGACACACAATGTTAGAACAGGATATACTCTGTCATACATCAGGTGTTTAAAATACTGTGTTATAGATTAGAAATGTGAGAATAAATGTGAATTATTCCTCAATTAACAAACAAAACTTTTGGGATGAAGAAAATGAGTTTGATCAATATGTGGTAAAGATAGTAATGTGAGAATAAATGTGAATTATTCATTAATCAACAAACAAAATTTTTGGGATGAAGAAAATGAGTTTGATCAAGAAAGAATTTTGAACATGTAGGGAAGGACTCGACAGTTAAGTCGATCTCTAGTTCATTTCTTAGACTTGTTAGTGAAACAAAATGACAAAATAACTAGAAATGACATGGAAACCCCAACTAATATGAAGCAATATTGAATGGCAAAGGGTTAAACTAAGTAGAGGCCATAATTCCATACACTTGTCAGACAATAGTGAAGATCAAACTTTACCTAGGTCTTCTGAATGTATATTACTAATTCAGTTTCAATTCATAAAGGCATTAGAATTACTAAGTGAAAATAACATTTGTGATACATATAAATGCATAATACAAGATGACAGAACATGACATAATGGGGTATGTCAAATGAACATATGTTACCTATATTCATTAGTCAAGTTGTAGCCATTGATTTGACTCAAAACAAAAAAAAGTTTTACTACATGCATTACTATTTTTTTTACATACATTTGATTTGAACCAGTTTTGATTAGGAATTTTACATAAATGGCCACAACTTGACTAAATGATAACAAGCTTTGCTAAAAACTGATCCCATCCAAGTCTTGCTAGTACAAAGCTGCAAACCAAACTAAGACCCCAAAAGCAAGAAAACTAATGCCATAACTGTACCAGATAATGCAGTCATGATGTTGACAATCAGATTCACATTATCCCATCATTAGTTTGAGACATATCAACCCTGTACGATATATTTACATCTGCCATGCTATTGGCTGGGAGGTAAAGTCTTCACTGTGAAGATTTTCATACTTTCTATCCATGTATCTCCCTTATTAACTACAATGGCAACAAGGGAGTTATATTATAACTCTCCACAAGGGATGCAGAAACATATTTGTGCTTGCCAAAGTTTAGCCAAAAACTCAAAATACTGATGACACTCTGTGCTGGTAATTAAACAAACAAAGAATTTTAGTGATTTTATGGACACCACCCTAATATTTTGACCATACATGAAAATGTATAAGTACTTTGATGTCTGACCTTGATCTTAATGATAACACCTAATATATCTTCCATTAGTGCTATATAATTACACAAAATGTCATCCCTCTATCTTAAACTAAGAGTTATTGTGGAGAGAAAAACTGGAAACATTGGTCTTAGACCATGCCCATGAAGATAGGCTCTCAAATTTAGAACAAAACATTCCGTTTTGTAATGATGCAAAAGTGTAACAAGTATCACTAATTAATCTTGGCACAAAATTTACCAGGTGAACATGAAAATGTGATGGAAGTTGATATGATTGATACTGAATAAGGGGATGGACAAAAGAGGGAAGTAAATGTGATTACTATTATATCTTATGATGTTAGCAAAAAGATGGGCAACAATAAATGTACCCATGGCAGATATGTATATGAAAGAGACTGCATGTGACAGATACTTACCAGCTGACACATTTGGAAAGGTATCTGTGGAATAGAAAAAAAATCATCAGTACAAATCCCTTTAATATGTAAAAGCCCAATGGCATATAAAAAAACCAGCATGAAATTATAAATATACCAATGTAAAAAAGACTTAGCATGATGAAAATGACAATATTTCTTTAATGCATGTTTTGTAATATAAGGTTCATTAGTTCTTTTTAACACAGATGAAGTAACAACAAAGAAAATGCTACTTTTATCAAATTTCCATCTGTCATAAGCCTGTACAGGTATAAGATGGATTCAATTTTCTTGTGCTTTTTACAAAAAGGTACATGTTTAGGGAGAAATGAGACTAATAAAATTATTATATCTAAATAATGGTAAGCTAAAGTAAAAAAATTAAATACAGAAAAATCTCAATAACTTCTGGGGGTCAAATGAAAACATGAAGTACTACATGATGCAATATAAAAGGGAAATATGTCACAATTCTGTAAATTGTATATGGAAAAAAATATTGGTAAAAGATATACAATCTTAAAAAATACAGGGTAAAAATTTTTTTCTAATAAGCCTCATTCTCTTAAAAGTTATACATAGCATTATATAGATATGTATGTTGGAAGGTAGATAAAAAGAATGACAGATGAGAGTAAAAAAGAGGAAAGGAAGAGTACAAATTTAACCCATATAGTAATTACTGGTTACTGGTTACTATAAGCATAAACTTGGGATAAAGCAGTTACTGGTCACACTGAACTGATGGTTACTATATGCAAGCAAACTGTATAAAAATTTTAGGGAAACTGAAAAGCTGTGGTCTTTATGGGCATCTGGTCTTTATATCAAAGTTGTGTTCCATCAGATTTGGTTGTATATAGCTTTTACATGGATTATTAGTTACCAATTTTGTTCAAGATAAAACAATTAGATGCATGGATGGATGGATGAATGGATGGGTGGGTGGGTAGCCAGACAGATAGCATCATATGCAGAAGGAAACAATAACATTAAAAGCCATATAACAACTAAATTACATAATGAATAAGGAACATCAAAACCAAAAACTATCAGATAAATATTTTATCTAAGGAGACAAAAAATGCAAGAACTTCAAACATTTTTTTTACCTTAAAGGTCACTGGCCATACGCCAACATTTTTCTTTTTACATCAGATTTACATTACATGATTAAAAGTAGTTATA
>QKMX01044012.1:0-10397 GCA_003401595.1 Venustaconcha ellipsiformis
CACAGGCTCTGCCAATCAGAGTCTACTGCATCCACAGGCTAAGACATTCAGATGCAGCATCACCTCATCAGTATGTCTTGATATAACTCATAAATGAACCCATCTTGCTATCATAAGCTTACAAATATGATTAAATTCTAAAAGCCTGTAGAGTGTACCCATAAAAGCACTGACACGCTGATGGATGAATCATCAAGGACAGAGTGACCAAACCATAGGCTAAGTTGCTCTTTGGTCATATGAGCCAGAAACAATGTCAATCATAGATAGAAGAGTAATGATCTACAAAAATACTTATATGTTCAAATGGAATATCTGTTTATTATCCACATATATAAGGTTACTGTTATATAGCAGTGACTGAAATTGCAATCATGACAGTAAACTCAACACTTGCCCATTAAGAGCAATAATGCCATAACCTATTATTCAAGCTATCACATTCTAAGATCTAATGAGAAAATGTGATGCTGATTCAAGCTATCAACATCTAGATCTGAGAACATGTAATTGCTGGATTCAAATTAAGTTTTCAAAAAAGAATGCACCAAAACTCAACACAAGAAAATCGCACATCATATTTTCAACTCTTACCTCTTCCTCATCACTAAATCTCTCCAGTGTTCTGAAATTCCTCCCTTTTTCAAATGGAAGGTGGAATTTCAACTTTACATTTTCAGTTCTAGAATAGACCCTGAATATTACATGTCAGTGGGGTGTTGTTTTTGTTGTGGGTTTTTTCATTTCTGATTAAGTTAGATGAGAGCATAAAAATAACAAGGAAATTACCTACTGGTCATTGAAAAATGTCTACTTACTGGCTTCCAACATCATCCTATGAACAACTAGAGTTAAAATCTTTATACCAACCAAACAAAGATTTTATGACAAATTCTGATAGCTTTCATTAAGTGACTTCCAGACAAGTAAACATACTGACATGTCAAATCAAAATCCAACATTAATTGAGTATGGATTTTTCCATGTAATACAAGTTTCTACAATTTCACCATATTCACTCATATGTATATCCTACAAAATTATTTTGACCTCTACATAAATCTAAATCTACTGCCACACTTGTAGCAAATGGGTGGGATGTAAGAAATCAATCTTAAGAACTGTAAAAACCACCACATTTAGTTCTGAAATCAAATGTCCTGAGGATTCATTCAATAATGTGAACCTGGATGGACTAATATATCATGAAATATGGTATTAAGATTGACAAGTCATTTTTCCCTCCATTTGAGAACTGAAAGCTCAGAATTGTATGCAAGACATCTCCCTGATTTGTAAATATTGTATTATTTACATTCATCATCACAAACAACATTATTCAGTCTAGAATGCATTTTGGAAGGGATACAGTTTGTTGTGAGGAGAAATCAGTTTTCCACTCACAAGACAAATTTGCTAAATATTGGGTAAATACTGGTGACAGGACTGGTTTTGTAGACAAAGAAGGAATCAAAAAGTCTTAATGCAGCACAAATAAACAATGACACCATTTCCATGCATTGCCATGCAAGATGGATATTAGTGAACTACAGATTTGAATTTAGAGAGTAAAAATAAAAAGACCAAATGTTCAAAGGAAGGAGATGGCATATTACATAGCTGAGGCAGGATGAAACCCCTAGTGGGGACTGAGGGAACAAATACCCCATAAGCTCCTGTATTTTAAGAGTTTCCATTTTAACCACCTATCTGTAAAAGAAAAGAAAAACAACTGAAGCAGGTAGCATATAGTACTGATTACTGTATTTATTTGACACATCTTTCATATGAAATATGCAATCTGAAGACAAAACAAATTCATTACATTTGGAGAATTTCAGACCAACAGACTACTTTTAAACTTAAATTGATGAAAATCTGAAAATCATCCACATTTAAACAAACCAAAAAATTGAACAAAAAGAATTTTAACTCTAACGACCAAATACAATGTCATCAAAGCAAGTAAAACCAATACAGAGGAACAAAGAAGTAATCAAATTCCACAAAGTGAAAAAAGTGGTGATAATACACAATATGGTATGATTTCAGCCAAGATTTGTCAGAGTAAAAATCAAATTATCAAGTTCTCCAAATTCATATAAAAGAAAAATAAATAAAATGACATTAAAGATCCACGATTAATATTTTTGCCATTTTATAAGCTAGGTCAAAGTTGTCTGGTCTTGGTTATTATTTTTTTTTTCTCATGGAAACTGGAATGGAAGTTTTAATATGAAATATCCCAACCCTTTTCCAAGCATAAGTATTGATTGAGACAATGGACAATCTGAAAGTTTCTGAGATAACTGAAATGGACCATGATTGATTTAACTTGCAGTACAAATTACTTGAACTCCCACATAATGAAACAAGTCAAACATAGCAATACTTTGCCCTTGCTGCCAAATTCTAGTGCAACATTAGGAACAGTTAGTTTTATCAACAGTTCTACAAAACTGAACAGTGAACAGACAGGGGGTTTTTGTTGTTATTAGCTAGAGCTAAAGTTAATGTAGACAATAATGTATATATATGGGGATTTTGAGCATAGGTAATTATAGGCATACACAGTTTATCTTCTACAGAGCACAAATCAGTCTGCTGGTAAATGTCTGTGACATTATCTGCCACTAACATCAATGAAAAACTAACACACCATTAATCTGTACTAAGAGATGATATCCATCAGACAGGATACCAGTGCTGTAATTAAATTAGGATCAAATCTTCTACACACTAGATTACTCTTGCATCTTGAAGAGGTCCAGAGGTTGTGTAAATTTTATAATGGAACAGTAATGAATATTGATTGCTTCCCCTGGGCAGAAATTACAATCAATTATCTCCCCTTCACAACCCCAAATGGAATAAGAATGTTATGGGAGGTACATAATAAGATCAACAAAACTTGTGAAGACACCAGATGATTCTTCAAACTACAACCATATTCAATGTAATACATCAACATACCTTAATAAATCTATGCCTCACTTTTATCAAAACAAAAACTTCATAGCCAGTTCTCTCTCTTGGCATATCTGTGGGAGGGAAGCAATTGCTAAAACATGCTTTAAAACATCATGATTTTCTTGCAACTTGTCTCTATGCATGTCTAATGTCTTGTCACCTCACAATTTAATGGTTGAAATCAGTCTCCAAGAATCCAAGAAAAGGGGACCTGCACAGCCAAGTGATATAAAGAACTTGCCTTTACTAATTACTGCCATTTCCAACCATTGTGGGCATGTGTAAAAGCTTGCTAGTAGCTTCCTCTAGGTCAGTGGTTTTTACCACTGTTTTTCATGTTCTTCCTCCGTATTGTGTTTCTTCCTCTGTATCATGTGCTGAAAAATGGCATCACACCCACAACAACAACAGTCTCAAAAACAAATTCTTCACATGCTTCATTCAGTGTAACTAAACCAGAAGAGACAATGCACCTACAAAGTGGAGTTCCCAACAGAGGCAATGGGCACTAACTCTTTCAGCATGCATACACAAGGAAATAAAACAATGGTTAAAAATTCATTTGTTGTCCTGATAGATTGTTGGTCTTAAACCTCGTGAAATTTTATGGAAATATCTTTAAATGAAGAGTGGAGGTATTATACTGAATAATGAATTCCTAATATTCTACTATCAAAAGAAAGAAGGACAATTTACTACCTGGTATATCACTGTCAATCTATGACAATTAATCTATTAATGCTTAGCACCTAAAGAAGCAACTGTGAGTACCATTTTATAAGTCTTTGGTATCTTAGTCTCTTATATCCAAGGTGGACATTCTAACCACTTGCCACCAGAGCAGATGCAAATTAAAAAAACTGTTAAAAATGTCTCAAAACTTTAAAAAAAACTTCACAATAATAGGAGAATCAGTGATGATGTTTTGTACATGAAGGATCAGAATAAGAATACAGTAATCCTGTGCGGAACTTTTTATTTTATTATTTTTGTTTTTGCTAAGTAGCTAAAATATGTACCTTGATAACATACTACTACTGCTAATAATAATACAATAAAATACTTACAACTAATAATAATGCTACTGATATCTGCTACATAACACATGTATTTGTTATGAACCGAGTTTGTGAGCTGAACCTGCCTTCTGAGGTCACCTGTCCACAATGCCACTGGTCTTTTTCCCACAGGTGGCCACTGTAAAATGGTTAGACTGTACAAAATGAAAATTACTGCAATGAATGGAGGTTGGTATCTTATGGGTTTTATTAGAATTAAGTACCTTCTAATCTGATAAATCACTAGTCTCCCCAAATGGAAGGACTTAAGACTGTTTGTTTTCTCTACTAAATATCATTTACATTTTATCTTGGAGAGTTATTCTGTACACAGTGATATGAGCAGAGCAACACAGTATAGCATAAGCATCACACTGTGTACACTCCAATGTTTTTCTGTTTGTCAAATGGCAGCATGAGGGTGCACACCAGGTCTTGTGGGTAAATGACATCAAATTCTATTTACAGCACCAAGGTGAATTCCTAACCTGTCCTACACTCTCTCACTAATATGTACAAATACACAGTATAATGATCCAAGGTAACCCATCACAAAATGCAAAGTGTAGACATAAATACTGACAGTTTACAATTAAATAAAAAACATTTATCATTCCTTCCTATTAAACTGGTACAGCAAAAAAGAACCTGATGTGCATGTTAAGATGTACATACCAAGCATGAATGTACAAGCATGTAGTCCTGAGCTAAAAAATACTTCTGAAAGTAGGACAGATACATGATGAAGCAAAAAGCAAAATGGATGGTATGTTACTTTCATGTTCTGTGACTGAAATATCTTTATATGTGGCAATAGGGAAAACAATACACTGCCTAAAAGCTGACAGCCAATTCAAATCGTTGCTCTTGTATGCTGAAGAAATGGACCTCAACAAGTCCAACAAATCCTAACTTCTGAAGTGTTTGTTTTATCACTGCAACCAACTAAATGTATACCTGGTTTGTATTATGATGCTAATGATGTTTTTTGCATGAAAAAAAATTTAGGGGGTGGAATTTTAAAACGTTACAAGACAAACAAATCATAACCCACATAATAGCTAGTATTCATCATTGTGTGTCAAGTCAACTCATTTCAACTAACTGTTATAATTATTATTATGTAATTAATATAATTAAGGTATCTAACATAATCATCAGTTTATCTTACTAATTTGCAAATGTAATTAATGACTGCAAGATGAACAAGCAAAAAGGAGTATGCATTGCATATCACATGTATGTTTCATTATAGAAAGTTTCATTAAGCTAGCTGAAAAGTTTGTAATGAACTTAAAATTGCAGAACCACTCAGATGTTTACAGAAATTTCACTACAGCAATGAATTCACAGTATCAATATTTTATTAATACAATTAAATTGTGTTGGCTGTTGTTTCACAAATTAAATGTACATAGTTTTGAAGAAAAGAAACCTTGTTTTGTTATAAATCAACAATAACACCAGAATATATCCACATTTATATGCAATGACATAATTACATAATAATTTTTAGTAACATCTATTGAAACCTCTTGGAGTGATGATTTTCATAATCTTTTGAATGTTGATTATCTTGAAAATGAAAGTAATTTATAAAGAAAAACAAGTGACTTCATTAAAAAAAATTCATAAGCAATTACTGTATTCCCAGCATCATCACAGAATAGGTTTCAAACCTTTAAACCCCCACCTCCAATGTTTTCTTTGTTCAAGTCCAGCCTGGAAAGCATACCCTTCTTAACTTTTCAGCAGTCCCTCAAAAAGTTGTGCCATTGCTTATTCATTAGTTATTGATGAAAGTGCACAAAGTATGCAAAAAAACCTGAGCTAAACACAAAAAGATAAATAACAATGAACAACTATGACCTGCTAATGGTGATGATACTCCAACCATCCAGAAAAAGACATGACTATAATCAGTGCCTATGTACCAACCATGACCAACCATGATAAGATAAAAGATAAAATTTTATGAAGATCTGGAGTCACTGCAGAATTATCAAAGACAGAAATGCTCAGCATCTTTGCTGAATTAAATGGCAGGTGTCATTGGCAAAAATGGTTTTGGAAAACCAACAGACTTTTCCTACTAAGGATTCATCGTCTCCACGTTCTGACTACTCAGCCTAGCCGATGACTAAGTCTCCAAGCTCTGACTACGCAGCCTAGCCGATGATTCATAGTCTCCACGTTCTGACTACTCAGCCTAGCCGATGACTCAGTCTCCAAGCTCTGACTACTCAGCCTAGCCAATGACTCAGTCTCCAAACTCTGACTACTCAGCCAAACCGATGACTCATAGTCTCCAAGTTCTGACTACTCAGCTTAGCAGATGACTCAGTCTCCAAGCTCTGACTACTCAGCCTAGCCGATGACTCATAGTCTCCAAGCTCTGACTACTCAGCCTAGCCAACGACTCATAGTCTCCAAACTCTTGACTACTCAGTCTAGCCAATGACTCATAGTCTCCAAACTCTGACTACTCAGCCTTGCAGATGACTCATAGTCTCCAAGCTCTGACTACTCAGCCTAACCGATGACTCATAGTCTCCAAGCTCTGACTACTCAGCCTAGCCAACGAATCATAGTCTCCAAACTATTGACTACTCAGCTTAGCCGATGACTCAGTCTCCAAACTTAAATCAGCTTAGCCAATGAGTCAGTCTCCAAACTGACTACCCAGCCTAGCTGATGACTCATAGTCTCCAAGCTCTGACTACTCAGTCTAGCAGAAGACTCAGTCTCCAAGCTCTGACTACTCAGCCTAACCGATGACTCAGTCTCCAAACTCTGACTACTCAGCTTAGCCGATGACTAAGTCTCCAAGCTCATACTACTCAGCCTAGCAGATGACTCATAGTCTCCAAGCTTTGACTACTCAGCCTAGCTGATGACCAAATGGCGAAAATGTGCCCCAAAATCTAAACTGAAACAAGAGAGTGTGAAAGAGACAAATGTTGAAAAGCTGTGCAGCCAATTAGCAACAACTGATGTAAACTCCAAGACTGTTAAGGAAAAATGAGCATCCTTCAGAGACTCGTGTACTCAGTCACAACCAAAACACTTAGTCCCACCAAAATAAAAATCAATATCATTTCGATGAGAATAATGCTGCCATACAAATACTTCTGAATGAAAAATGTTAGTACAAAAGGCCTGTTTAGAAGACTTGAAACCAGCTTCCACTTCCAAAGGACTGGACAATAAGGTAGATGAGATTCAGTCCAACAAACATAGTAATGCCATGAGAAACTTCTATTATACTTTGAAGACAATCTATGGGCCATAATCATGAGGAACATCAATAATGAGTGCTGACAACACTACAGTGATCATTGACAATGAAACAATACTGCAATAATGTGCAGAACACAGCGACAATATCCTCTATCTACAACCATCCATCAACAAGGAGGCAATTGATTGACTATACCAAGTGGTTATCAACACATCACTTGCTGATCCAGCAATGTTGACTAAAACTGAAAGCAAGTGACCTGCTGTAACATGGCAAGAACTTAGAGCACATGCTCTACCAGCAGATGTCTACAAAACCTGAGTCTCACAGAAACTAAATGAACTATTCTAGTCAATACATACTCAAGGAGTACAAGGATGCATACATTATCCACTTGTACAAGCAGAACGGCAATAAAAAATCCTGGAACAACCATTTGGGCATCTGTTTGCTGTCAACAGCCAGTAAAATCCTCACCAGAATTCTGCTGAATCGTAGGTTCCTGCCAGAGTCAATTCAACTTCATGAAAGGACTAGGGACCACAGGCATGGTGTTAAAAGCTCATCAACTCTGGGAGAAATACCAGGAACAGAACTCAAACTGGTAAACATTCATTGACCTGACAAAAACCTTTGACAGAGTCAGTCTTTGGAGGCTCAGGAAAACCAGAAAAATTCATCCTGATGGTTTGGCAATTCCATGATAGTATGCTCACACATGTCGTGGCTGACTGAATCATCTGAACAATTTCTAGTCACCAATGGTGTCAAGCAAGGCTCTGTGTTGGCACAACTCTATTCAGAATGATGTTCTCTGCCATACTTACTAATGCCTTGTGTGACCATGACACTGGGATTGACATCCGATACTGGAATGGTGGCAAGCTCTTCAAACTGAGGTGACTACAGGCAAAGACAAAGCTACAATAAATGACTGTTCAATGATCTCCTGTTTCATGATGACTCTTCACATAATTCCAAATATGAGTCTGACATGCAACAGAGTAAGAACCCTTTTCTGCAGCTTGTAATAATTTTGGTCTTACAATCAGTACAAGTAGAGAGGTGGAGCATCAACCTGTACCAACAAAGCCTCACTTAAACCCCAAACCTACATTACAATTGGCACCTACCATGCTACACAGTTGCATGCAATCCATATTGATGATGAAACCAGTGCCAGAATTTCCAGATCAAGTGCGGCCTTTGGCAGGCTACAAGCAGATATGTAGGAGCATAGAGGCATCAATCTGTAATCAAAATAGAAGATCTCAAAGCCACTGTGCCATCTCCCAGCCTGCTGTATGAATATGAAACATGGACAGTGTAGAGATGTCATGACAAGATGCTAAAACACTTTCACATGGGCTAACTGAGGAAATGGATGAGGTTAAGATGGCAGGCAAGGTCCCAGTCACTGAGGTTCTCAGATGGGTATACATTTCCTACCATCAAGATGAAATCATAGATGAGGTGGACAGGACATGTCACAAGGATGTCAGAAGAACAATTGCCAAAGAAGGTCTTCTATTGTGAACTAAGTAGAATAGCAGAATAAATGCAGAAACATGAGTAACATCAATCTTTACTGATCAAGCAACCCCGGATACTCACAAAAAAACCAAACCAGTTAGTGATATCATGGTCATCTTCAAACTAAGAGAATGTTAATTTAGACAAATACAATAGAACTTTACATTCTCACACCATTCACTTTGTGGCTTCAATATTTTTGTACCCTATTACAGCTAGTTAGAATATGTTATCACAGAAGTTTTATGTCCATACATAAATTTAGCTTATTATTAATGTGGGAGGGGTGTTTTATCAGCACAAGCTTTCGTCCTGATGTTCGGCTTTTTCTTCTCCAGAAATAATTGTATGTACCTTTCTCTTTTGTGTACAAAATGTGACTTTCATTTTACACAAAGCTGGTTTTGATTTAAAACACTTGCAATTTTATGTATCTGCTCAAATTTCTAAAACAACCAAGGCTCATTTCAGTTGCTGATATATTATTGTTCTGAAAGCTTGAATAGTCTTCCCCTGGTGGAAGATTTGTTTAATCATAAAAATTAAAAACAAAATATTTCAGAGATTTGCACTATCAAAGCAGACAAGGATATAGTTACCTGAATATGATCAACAGTCAGTGTCCAACAGATGCTTAATATAAAAGGAAATGGGCTATATATGGCAGCCAGCATAACTGGTGGAGAATGAATCCAGGAAAACCCCATTAAGAACCACCAATCCACAGGTAGCTTTTGGCAAGCTTTCTCACATACCCACATTGATCAAGCAAGGGACTCGAACAACCATGACATGAAATGGTCCTCGAACAACCATGACATGAAATGGTACAATCTAAAAAATGACCAATCAAATGCAAATCTTTATATTTCAGAACCTACATATAAAGTTCCATATTTTTGTTTCAGCAAATCATTTAAAATAATAACCTACATAAAAAAATTTTTGTTTCAGTTAATAATTTTAGATACAAACCTACATAAAACAAATCCATATTTTTTTTTAAGTTAATAATTTAAAATACATGTTAATAATCATCCCTCAAATAGGCTGGAAATGATGCATAATACAACCTATTCTCCCTTTGGCTTTTCTTGCAGTTTAATCATATACAGAAGAAACAAACACTTTTAGCTTATTCAGGTTGGACATCTATTGATTAAAACTGTCAATTGTAATTGATGACAAATAGTTATTCTTTTTCTCGAAAATTTCATATTATAGAATACTGGTATCATTATCGAAAAACTGCAAAGTAAAGGATGAACTTCACACTAAGATTTTCTGTCCACCTTAACGCATATACAAGTAGGAATAACTTTAAATGCAGACCCTGCTAAGAACATATGTACAAGACTTAAAGTTAGCCAAGTCCGCTAGCAAATAAATTTCCTGTCTAATAGTTTTCCATAATTAAATATAGTCTGATGGCAAGAAAATCACAGTATGCGTCTGACATTCTTCTGTGGACAAGTGAAAATTTGGCAGAACTAGTACATTTCTGTCTACTAGTCCTTGTGGTGACACAGAAATTACTGTTAAATTCGGGGCTCCAAGTGGCCCAGTGGTCTAAAGCACTCTCCGTTATGGATCAC
>QKMX01044022.1:0-17329 GCA_003401595.1 Venustaconcha ellipsiformis
GACATCTTGTTATAAAGCATCTGTTACGTCCTAACCACTTTCTTTCATTGTTATAAAGACACGAGGAAATCCTATCCAAGTGTGTCAGGATACAATGGCCATGAGGACATTCTGGAGGATTGCAGAGGGTGGACAGATTTGTTTTAGGGTGGCAAAACTTATCAGATGTGGAAATTGTGTCATGAAGCTCAGAAAAACTATTTTTTAAGATCACAGCCAAAAGTGGCTGGGAACCACTTCATTATGTGGTGGCAGATCAAGGTTTGTGAATTGTATAGACCCCAGTCAGTTGATGCACTATGTGGTGGCAGAGCAAGGTCTCTATTGGTACTTGTTATACACAATCATATTATGGTTCTGAATCTAATATTTGTCTTCTCTTATAGGATATCAGGAAATACACAAAGAACTGGATGACCTTGTAGCTGAGTTTCTAGGAGTTGAAGCAGCCATTTCTGTGCCTATGGGCTTTGCCACAAACTCTATGAACATGCCATGTTTGGTGGGCAAGGTAGCAACCAGTCTTTTACTGAAGTATTCCCTGCATGTTCATGATGTCCCAGCACTCTTTATTATTATTACAGTAAAAGCTGTTAGGTGGAGCCACATTGGTGTACAGCATTATAAGTCATATTATTTTATACTGAGACTGGTTGAATATTAAAGGTACATGCATCCATACTTTATACATCTCAAAAACAGGCTCTCTTACCACACACTTATTGTATGAAGGACCATGTTATACTGAATTTCCTATTGTGAGGGACTATCCTATACTACAGTTCCTTATAGTGAGTGATCATGCTATAATTAGTTTCCTTATTGTGTATACTGAATACTGAATTTTCTTTTTTTGAGGACCATGCTGTTCTGAGGTTTTTATTGTGAAGGGCCATGCTATACTGAATTTCCTATAATTTGGGACCATGCATACTGAGGCTTCTTATAGTGAGGGATAATGCTATAATTAGGTTCCTTATTATGTGGGGCCATGCTATACTGAATATCCTTATACTGAGAGACCATGCTGTACTGAGGTTTTTTATTGTAAGGGGCCATGCTATACTAAATTTCCTATCGTGGTGGGTCCATATTTTACTGAGTTGCCTTATGTTGAGGGTTTGTGCTATGATTAGGTTCCTTATTGTGTGGGGCCATACTGTACTGAACATCCTTATAGTGAGGGATCATGCTATACTGATGTCCCTTATTGTGAAGGACCATGTTATACTGAAGTGTCTTAAAGTGAAGGGCTGTGCTAACTCTAGTACCTTTTTGTGAGGGGTCGTGCTATACTGAATTTCCTTATTGTGAGGAACCATGCTGTACTTAGGTACCTTATTTTCAGATACCATGCTTTACTGAGGTTTCTTACAGTGTGCATCCATGCTATACTGAGGTTCCTTATTGTGAGGTGACATAATACTGAAGTGTTTTAAAGTGAGGGACCTCTATAATTTCTATTCTTGGTTTTTTCTTCCAATTTACATGCACAAAAGTTTATGTTACTTTGGTTGTATGAGAAGTTAATGCGCTAAAGATCTCATTAGCAGCTTGTCTTGTTATTACTGAAAAATGACCTTCATCAAAATAACAGTGCTTCTGGTGAAAGGAGCCACTTGTGTTAAAATATGTAGTGTCAGCATTGTTTGTAGAAAGGTTAGATGTGTTGTATAAAATCTTTATCCCCTACTTCACACAGTGAATTGTGATTTACTGCAAATTAGCAGTGCCTGGTATCAATATATCCTGACACTGGGAAGTGGAGAAACTTTGGCAGTGATCTTTGTGATTGCAGATTACATGCTTTGAGCAACATTGGAAAATATCTTTGGCTAAGCAGTTTTTTGCTTACTGGTCATATTGTTAACTGAACTTGTGGTATGGTCATGTGTCCATTTTCAATCTGCTTCTTAACACTCTTGTTTTTGATCTGAGTTTAATCAGTTTTGGAATGTAGGATTATTTCATCAAGGCCTTGTATGACTGAATTAAATATATGTTAATGAGATTTTTCTTGCATCTGATTGACTGAGCTTGTTACCACTCTGAAGGCCCTATTTCTAATCAGATTTTCATCAAACTTGGATTAGATGCTTTTATCATCAAGTTAGTTCAGTAATTAATTGGACATAGCAAAGTTGTTTTCCTTTTCTTTTTCTTTTTCCACAGTTACTCAGAGATTGTTGCCAGGGTTCTCGGGGACACAGGGATTCGCATATATGTACGCAATTTTTTCGCTTGGGACGCATTAAAACTGCAGTGCGGGAGTCTGGCAGATGCATAAAATTTTAATCCAGTACCCGACCTTATTTGTATCAAATCACTGGCAGTGAGGATTTTCACATGGTCGAGTGAGACCCAATAAGGTCTGTAGTTGAAAAAAATTAACAATAACTGACACCAATCGTCTATTGCCTAAAGGATTATTCACACTCTTCATCACCTGTTGGTTGCATCAAAGTGTACAAGTCAGTCAGAAGTGAATCCCTTGAATGTGCGAATAGCAACACATTAACAATTGAGACTGTTATGGTGGCTTTCTTGTGGGCAGGTGCATTTATGTTGTTATGAAGTGATTAGCTTTTTTATCTCCTATGACTGGTTTTAAATGGGTGGGTTATTAGGTAATTAGGAAATTTGGTTTGCATATCTACAATAATGTACAGACTTCCTTTACTGATATGCAATGAAGTACTGCTCATCAGTGTGAACCCATTTGCTGCTAATGATGAACTTCATTGCTCCATGTAATCAAAAAGTTCCATTAATTTAATGTGCAGTTAATTGGGTAAGTGTCACATTTCACAACTATACATGAAAGTGAAAGTTAAATGTTCATGAAGTCCCTGTCCCAACTATTCATTCATTTTTGGGTGTTAAATCTAAGGCAGTTGAAGAGCCTGAACTGTCAGAAGATTAAACAAGAAAAATTGTACCAAGAGAGTTAGAAATGGTTTTATTCTTCACAGAATGAAACATTTTCATGTCCTAATGAAGTTATATATGCTGGACAGCTATTGCTTTGGAACATTTAAGTATATTTACATGTACATGTGCTTTTCTGATCTGTTTTCTTATTAACATCATTACATTCATGCCTTTTGTTATCACACTGTTATGCTCATGAATTTAAATAATTATGATTAATGTTAAGTGAAGATTTTGACATTAATTCATTGACTTTTGTAGCATTTATGATCTGTAATGTTATTACATGGTATTATCACTCTTTATGCCTTTTAGCACACCTTGATGACGAAATTAAATAAATATGATTAATGTTGAGTGCAGCTTTTCACATTAACTCAGTTACTTTTGTAATATCTTAGTACTTTTTCTGATCTGTAATCTTCTTACATGATATTAATATTTCATGAAGCTTGATTTTATCACAGTGTTATACACCATGATAAATATTTTTTTTTACTTATATGTCATGTCAGTTGTCTTTAATAACTTGGATAATTTATAATTATTTATTCCTTACTCATTTGTAAGAAAATGACATCTTAATTACAATACAGTTGTTTTTAAATATTTATTCCTGTTACTTAACAACATTTATTTTCGACTAGTTTAGTGTCTGGCCTTCCAGCATTTTTGAAGTTGGAAGTCTGGGACTCCAAGTTCTAAAATCCTATTGTGAACCTTGGTTATTTTATGTATTTCCTTTCTGCAGGGCTCTCTTATACTGAGTGATGAACTGAACCATGCATCCCTTGTTCTTGGAAGTCGACTATCAGGAGCCATGATCAAAACCTTTAAGCACAATGGTAAGTAACAGCTACATTTTATTAATAAAAGTCCTTAAACACAGCGTTAATAGGTACACTTTACATGAATCAGAACCTTAGACACAATAAATTTTGCATTAATCAAAACAATATATTAAGAGTTGAAAATCCAATTCAAAAGAAATCAATAACATTATAGAATGGTGTTATGTACTTTCTTTTTTTTTGAATATCTATCCTTTACATAAAGAAGTCGGGAAACCCTGTAACTGATTGTTTATAAAATAATAGCTAAAATTAATCAGATTTGTACAAGTGAAAGACTCATTTTACTAAATACTTAAAGAAATGGTGAGTGAATATGTTCACTATGATAAAACTATTCAGATGATCTCGTTTCCTATGATAAAAAGCCTGCAAAGTTGATTGATGGTCCTACATTATGACATGTCCACATTAAAATTTATGTTCTTTGGGTCAACGTCTTACTTCCCCCCAAAAATGTAATGTGTAGCTTGTTCACTGATCAAATGGTAAGAGCAAATTTTTATGAATATCTCACACACTTGGCAGCCCAAATTGGTACTTTTCTGCAGATTCAAGTATAACTGCATTAGTTGGACTAGACATAATGATGCCTTTTTTCTGATGTAATCAATTCCCGACACTGGCAAGTTGACATGTTTTCAAGTTCCAAGGACATATATTTCCTTTTTTTGAAATGTGATGGTAGCTGAAGAATGCTGAAGCCAATGTGGTCTATAGTTAAACTTTCATTTGGCTACACAGTGCCATTTATTTTGGAAGCAAGTCATGGACTCAATCAAAATGAATATCAGGACTGAACTTATGTACAGTAGGTTGGTGAGAGTTAACTTTATCATTTTCTTTCACAGGACTGTTATTGTAATTTGTAAAACTGTAAGCACATTTTTTGTCATTATTTAGTAAGAGATTGAATTTGCAACCATGTAATTTTACATTCAGTCACTGCCAGAATTTGTTGGGTAAATTTCCCATTGAAATAAAAAGCAGAATGCAAATGAAATGCAGAATGAAGAGAAATGAAATGCAGAATGAATGCAAATGAAGGAAATGGAGAATGCAAATGAAATGAAAATATATTTACCAGAATTTTAGGTTACAGAAAATGGAAGTGTAAAATCAGAACACATTTCAGAGACTGTAAACAAAAGTTGTATGATAGCTGAAAAGCAAAATAAATGAAATACAAAATGAAGCACAAATGATATGCAGTGTGGTCAAATTACTTATTTCAGGGTCTGTATATCTGGGTAAAAAATTGATATTGAAACATCATTTCTAGCTGCACATTGTGAGTTGATTTGACAAAATTTATTTATTGATGACAAAATGTAATATCACATTATTTCTAGCTTCACAGTGAGTTGATTTCGCAAAAGAGACATGTCAGTGACATTGTAATGATCACATTGTTTTTACTTTACATTTATTTGGAAAAGTTTGTCATACAGAAGTTTATTCATTTCTTTGGCATTACCCAATCACAGTAACATTAGCAATCAGTTCTGCTACATCCCAAATCTAGCCATGACATGGACTTGAAAAAGTCTGCCAATCTGTACTTTGTATTGACAAAGGGAAGCAACTCTTACAGATTACCTCTCCTTATCCTGCCAGGTGGTGCTTTGTATACTGGATATTGTCATTTTCAACTTTAGCTGCAAACGGTCTGAGATTCCATGGATTTCTATTTTTTTCTGTTAGCAATCAACAGTCTTTTTTGGTGGAACAGTATATCTGTTATTGTTCATAGGTTTGGCTGCTTGCACATAATGTCACTTTATTTTACCATATTTATAATATGTTTATTATATTATCAGTTTATATTTCATTCAGTCCTTGCTTGAGTCAATATGTAATTATTTTTAATTTTCCATTCACAGAGTATTGTTGATTTAGGATGTCTGATGAAATTATATGTTTGTATTTTGAGTTTTTATAGCCATTATCTCGCACTGTATATACACTGGTGTTTGTTCTTTATATTTTCAAATATTCTGCAACAACATGGTTATTAAATGTAAAAAATGCAGGCATTTTAAGGTGGTAGAAGATAATCATGAATCCTGCCTTGCCTGCACTAAATGCACATATTTTGCAACAACATTGCTATTAAATGTAAAAATATGCAGGCATTTTAAGGTGGCGGAAGAAAAATTTGAGCATTAAATGCTCATTGTCCAAAACCTGTTTGTTGTGCTCTTGGTGGACAGATGATGTACAGTCCAGTGATCTTCAAAAACAGCTCCAGGGCATGAAAAAATAGGCTGGATTAGAATCTAGTGATCAAAACATTTTATGTTTATATCATTCCTCTTACTCATTATACAGTTTAGCAGGGGATATGGGAATACTTCCACCTCATACAGAGGCAATATTGTAGACTGTGCTAAACATTATTCATAAAGCTTTGCCAACAAGAATGTTGATAAGTAAACATGATGAAGTTGCATCATACAGATTTAGGCAACCTACTGGGTACAAGTCCATTTACCCACCTGGACATGATATAGGTGATGAAGCCTGGCACCATGAATGTTTTTTGATTTGGTAGAGTGATCCAGCCACCATAATTTTTATAGGAAATATTTACTACTGTACTTGTTGACCAACCAATCCAGCCATCTTGCCAACAAGCAGACAACAGTAATATATTTACAGTCTTAACTGTTGACTGAACCATCCAGGCATTTCGACACAGAAGAAAATGTACGGGTTAAGTTAAAAAATTGTTTATCCATACCCTCAGCGATGATGTCTTTTGCTGACTTTGCTGCCTGGACACACCAGCCAGCCATTCTTTCAGCCATACAACTGAACCATAATGATGGTTCAATGCGCACAAGCACAGCAGCCTAAACAGCCAATGTTGACTGGCCATATTGACCTAACCAATCCAGCCAGCCATACCAGACCATGTACAAGTCGTCCAGAATGTCCCCAAACAATCTTTCATAGCCTTCCGGTTTGGAAGATCTTTGGCAATGCTCACTAATGAGATGCTTGTATCTCTGCCTTATAGCATGATATATCCCAGGACATACTTATTGGAAGAAGAGGACCCATATTGCTTATTACTAGGATTACCTTAAAACTTTAGACACATATTTATACCAAAGTCTAGTTCAGGGGTCTCAGACATGTGGCTCATGGGCTGTATGTGGCCCTCCAAGCCATATCCTGTGGCCCACAAAATGATTGGTGTCACAATGTGTCATGAGAGATGACAAAGGTTGTGTGGTCCTTGGGCAATTGAAAATTACCTCTTGTGGCCCTCACGGTGGTTTGAGTTTGACACTCCTAGTTTAGTTGGTCTTAGTGAAAATGGTGTTGCCCAGACATCCAATAAGGTCACCATAGTGGACATCTTAAAAATGTTGTAATTGTTAGTTCAGAATAAATGGTCATATCAACATGGGTTTTTTTCTAAATGACTTGTAATGTGTAGTTGGTCCTGAGTAAAATTTAGCCAATCTGATAATGGCAGTTATCTTGAAAATGTTGGTATTACTGCTTCTCCTGAACAGTGTTATATCAACATGGGTTTTCACCAGTAGGCTGCTATGACATGCATCTTGAAAATGTTAACACTACTAATCCTGTATAAATAGTAATTTTGATGTGGAATTTTCTCCAAAAGATGTGTTATGGTATCTTGTTGGTCCTAAATGAAAATGATGCCAATCTTACCTCCAAAATGCCCATCTTTGTAATCTTTTAACTACTACATCTGGATAGATGATCATATATACACAGGTTTTTTACTGTAAGACTTCTCAAGATGCAATCCAGTATAAAATAGTTCTGAGCTTACGTGGTGAAAATCTTGTTATTGCTAAAGAATATCAGGTTGTTTCAACACTCTGCTGTTTTGACAAAACCCAAACGGTCTTGTCATGAATTACTAAAAATTATTTAAAGCCAGTAGTTCATCATTTCCTTCAATTTCGACTTTGTTTTTGCACATTTTACTTGAACCAATAAGAAAAGATATTTTAAGTAATTTTTTTGGTATAATTAGGTATCTGGATTTTCCAATTTTCCATTTAAAGAAGATTCAGACCAGTTATCTAAAACCACTTTTTCATCTCTATTACAGACATGCAAGATTTAGAGGCAAAATTGCGGGATGCTGTAGTGGTTGGTCAACCTCGAACACACCGACCATGGAAAAAGATACTTATTGTTGTAGAAGGGGTATACAGGTTTGTTTAAAGTACATGTTGCTTTGTTTTAGCTTTACCAGTAAATAAAATTTCCACAACTTTGGGTGATCATTTTTTTATGAGCTGTTATGTTCTTGTGTCAAAAAAGATTTTGTTTTAGAATTTTAAAATTATATTTTAGGAAATAATTGATAAATAACTGAATTTTAGTTAATTTTAACCTGCAAGTACATGCTACAGATATCATCAGGTGTTATGTATACTTGCCTACAAGTCCAGTCCAACTACAACCATCATAGACCCCCTATTCTGTCATAGCATCATGCAATGGCAGGTCTGTGTTCTGCTGATTACTCCTAACACAATGCATATATCCAGATATGTTGGTGCATTTTGTGATGCGAGATATGGGTCTGTGCAGTTGCAGATAGACTTGACCTATATGTAAGTATATACAGTAATTGTCAGTTAATCAAAAACTCTTTCATGTTTATCATTTTACAAGCTATGTGAAGGCCAAGATTTTCTTATTAATTTTCTGGACAAATGTGAACAAATGGAAAAGAAATTTGACCTTAATTTTTTGTGGGATCATTATGTCTTTTCATATATGATGTATACACAAAAAAGCTACAGACACTGTCAAATCCACGCTAGAGGGGGATTCCGGCAAAGCAGTTGCCTGAGTGCCTATCATTTTACTCAGATACACAAAGAATGCTAAGTTGACTTTGACTGTACTTGACTTAGCATCTTTTCAGCCCCTTATTTGGTTCAGGCTACAGCATAATTTCATGTTCTGAGTAGAATGTCAAACTTTTTCTGGTTCATTGATAGTGTAAAACATTAAATGTAGCTTTGTCTACTTTTTAATCAGCTTTTATGTTATTTTAATGATTGTGTTTCAGTATATGAGATTCCATTAAAAATTCACATAAAAATCAAGTGAGTGAAATTCAAACCATTTGCAGCCTGCTCATGAACAAATCATTACACAGAGGAACTCTGTGGACTGACTGCTAGTCAAATTAAACAAATTGATTTTTTTTTCTATCCTGTACAATTATGTTTGATGTGGTTTGGTGTTTTATAGTACAGCTAGTAGGTTTTTAGTGGAGTAGGTGCCTTGTCCAAGGACGTACCATAGTAGCCAACCAGGGCTGATCCAGTGGTCAGAGTCAAACCTGAATCCATTTGGTTTCGAGTCTGGCATGCTCACCACTCAGCCACCATGGCTTCTGGCTCCATTAGTCTCCTCTTACAACATGTGGTAGGGTTCATCAGGCCTTTTCTTCTTCCCTGAGCCTGCAGGGGATTATACAAGTATGAAGAAAGAACTTGTACCCAGATATCCATCGCCTTGTTTTGAGAGGAACCAAATTTTAGAATAATTAGAAAGTTTAATTGGTATCACTCTTTTTTTATAATATTTGACTTAGTTTAGTAAAATGGCTGTTTTTAATGATTTTTGTAAAGGATTCTAAATTTTGATCACTCTACTGTCATTTCTCCCAATTTTACCACTACTTCACCCTATTCAAGAATGGGTAGAGAGGTCACTTTACCCATACACTTTAGCTCAGCATTGACCCTGTAAAATAAATGAATTTCTATCAAAATAATTGTTTCCATCATATTGTACAATGCTTAAAATATTTTATTTTTGGTCATAAATGTGCATGAGTATTCTTCACCTCAAAGCATTAAGCAAGAAAAAATTCAATATGTAAGTACAGATGAAAAAAAAATAATGCAACTGGCCACATTTAAAATTATGAGGAAATATAGGATGGTTTTTGAATATTTGTTGTCTCAAGATACATTATGAAATTTTTCTTGCAGTATGGAGGGTTCCATAATAAATTTACCAGATGTGATCCGATTGAAGAAAAAATACAAAGCCTACTTATATTTGGATGAAGCACACAGCATGGGAGCTATTGGTCCAAATGGTCGAGGAGTGGTGGAATATTTTGGACTAATTCCCAAAGATGTCGATATTATGATGGGCACATTCACTAAGAGTTTTTGTTCTTCTGGAGGGTACATTGGTGGCAATAAGGTAATTTTTCACACAAAATTCAGTTATTAGCGAGTATTAGTTTCTCTAAATTCTGTTTCATATTGTCTCCAGCTTTTTATGAAAGCAGCTATGCATTATCCCAGTTTCTGAATCTGTCCATCACAATTTTTTGCCGTTCAGAAACTTTCAAAAGTTGTCTGAGATCAATGGATAAAACTTGTATATATATATATCATCATGGGAAAGTATGTTGCCTGCCCCATTGCTGGTCATGTCCTTAAGGTCAAGGTCAGGGTTCAATATTTGAGTTTTCTCTCACCATCCTTTGTGCTCAATAACCTTCAAGCGATTTGAAATTAAGGAATTAAACTTGATATCCATTATCATTAAAAGGTTATCATACTGCATACCACATTGTGGTAAAGTGATAATGAGAGCTCTGTATTTTAGAGTTTTCTGTCACACTTTCCTTTTTGCTCTATTAATATTCAAGCCATTTCAGATTTAGAGTTTAAACTTGGTATACTCATGTACATCATCATTATCATAAAGTCATTGGGGGTCCTATCTTCAAGGTCAGTATGGGGGGTGGCCAAGTGGTCTAAAGTGGTGTTAAAGCCTACAACAACAACAACATAGCCAGTATGTTAAGTTTTCCATCACACTACATAACAATAAAACTGTTTGAGACTAAGGAATGAAACTTGCTGTGACTATTTTACATATGACATTGGACTATTTAACATATAACATTGGAGTATTTTACATTGGAATATTGTGCATATGACATTGGACTATTTCACATATAACTTTGTATTATTTCACAGTGCAGTATTTCACATTGGAGTATTCCACATACTACATTAGATTATTTCACATAAAACATTGGACTATTTCACATATGATATTGGAGTATGTCACATTTGACAATGGAGTATTTCACATATCATTTGACTATTTCATATGTGACATTGTAGTATTTCACATATGACATTGGAGTATTTCACATATGACATTGATGACAATACCTTCAGGGTCTACTTTCCTTTCCAGTTTTAACTTTACATCTGTTAAAGATTGACAGCCAATTATGGAGGTTTCCATTTAAAACCTATAAACTCTGTGTCTATTGTTCATATAAAATTATTTGCTGTAAAGGTGTTAAGGTAACTAAAGTTATGCAGACCTTGCCCTGATACACGTTTGGAAGTGACATGACATTAGAATGAAGAACTTAGTATCGAAGGTATAATAGTTTTTGGAAATTTATGAAAGATTAAATGAAAATTTGTTATTTTATGTGAAAAATGGAATCGATTTTAACTTTCAAATAAAACCAAAGTATATATGCTAATTATTTATGAATGGTTAAAAATAAAACAAACAATATTTGAACCATTGCATATCATTGGGAAGATGCACTGCAGTACATTTGTGCTATCTTGGCCTTGAAAGTGTTGTTTTCTTAACATTTTCATTTAATACAAATAAAATTTGAAAACACATTATTTTGTTAAAATTTTGAAACTGAAGTCTCAACATAAATTCCTGCAAAATGAGTTCATTGGGAAAAGTCCTGTAAATATCACTGTGACCTAATACCTTTCACCATGTTCTTGAAATCTCACTCACTCATAAGGCAAAACAAGAAAAAGAAAGAAAACAGTGTGTTGTTGTTTTAACCCAATGGATGGTGGCCAAAATACTATACTTTTGTGTGGTAAGATTAGAAAAATAATGATCTAATGTTGTAGATTTTAGAATGCTGAAAATGATGTGCTATAAGCCGCATTTTTGAGAAAAATTCCCTTGTAGGGGCCCACTATTGAATCATGTCCATGTTTACGTCCAGTAGTACCTTTTCAGTCACAGTGATAACATGAAAAGGGCTTAAGTTTGAAGTCTGCCGTTGCATACCAATATATAGGCCTCTTCTGAAAAGTTTATTAAATTATTTTAAGGTAAATATTTTAAGCAAGTCATTGATTTCGTTCTTTTAAAAACAGTATTTAATATACCAATATATACAAACAGGCTTCTTAAGTGGCTGATTAGATAATTAGTTTCCTTTGACCTGAAATAAACTTTAACTTTTGTAATAATTATTCATGATCAAGGGCAGTTTTCCTTTAAATCTCCTGCACAAGCATAGCTGTCTGGTAGTTATTGTTTTGAAGATATTAATGTATTTATAGCTGTTTGGGAGTCCATTGTTATTATCGATTGATACCATTTTCCACAACAAAAAAAATGAAAGTTTCCCTCTAAAACTTCTTGATAAAAGCAGAAAGAATTTTTTTTGTTCCAATCTGAACATGTAGTGTGTATACTAAGCTAATTGATTTTTGACAGCAGAAAACTGACATGAGGAAATCATCTGGGATTGCTACATACTACATATGAACAATTATATGTAGATCCCCCACCCACCCCAAACTTTGCAAATCAAATTAGTACGTAAGGGATGACTTGTCATCAGTGAGTATGATTTGCACTTAGGAAAAATAAACAATCTAAACAAGATAGAGAAAAAAATAAGACAAAACCAGTGTAAAAATGAATGCATAAATGCAGTTCTATTGTTGTGTGGAATATGTTGCAAATAAATTGACTTGCATATATATTATTGAGTGGAATATATCTCTGATAAATTGACAAATTACTTTTAGTCCATCTTTCCGTGATAAAATCAATGATGCTTTACAAATGTTAAATTCATTTATATGATAAATCCTTGAATTTGATTTGAGGTCACATACAGGTATAAAATTGGTCATTCTGAATGATCCAATTTGCAATATCTTTTTATTTATTTATTCTAAATGTCTTCCAAATAAAAAATGACACCATTTTTGTGATTCACAGCATCCCATAAATGTCACCAACTAATGTCAACTTGTATGGAATCCAAGAATTCATCCTCATCAGACTTTGAGTCTTCATCAAATTTATAGCATGACTCCAGTTTCTTGTCTTTATTGTTACTTGTGAAATATTGTTTCTCATTAACGAAGTCTTTATTGTTGCAGCTTTGTCATCTACTGGTTCTACTGTACAATTTCCCAGCATGTGAAAAAAAAGTGGTTTGATCCTCTCTGTGCCAGATCCAATTCATTCTGCTTCCTCTTATTTATAACAATTTTAAAGAAGCTATCCATTTTTTTGGTCAACATCAAGAGGCATTTTCTGGGTTTAGTGAGTACATTTTCTTAGGGATGAGTCTATTATGTTGCATAAATCATATACATTTATCTAGCTAAAGCTTTGAATGATTCATCCTTGTTAGCCATGGCAGTAGATATGACCTTAAATCTAATGGTGTATTAGTAACTGTGTGCCTATTTTGTTGTTGCTATAGAACCCACTCAGTCAAACTGAACTCACATGCTGCTTAAGGGCTTTCCATTAATCAAATGTCTGGCACTGTCATTAATAACTGTCTTATTCAGTCATTTACCCATTTCTTTAAAAGACAAAATTCAAATTCTGTACTGCTTGCTATGTTTCTTTTACAAAATCTAAACTTTTATTTTAAATGATCAGTCATAAGCATTGCATTATCTTGTCCTCATGTTTTTGAAACTACTGAAGTTTAGCAATTCATGATGTATGATACCCAGGTGACATGGTACCTGTTACCTGATAGAACACTCATCATTCATAAACATTATTTATGCAGAGAGTGAGCTTGGGCTCTGTTTGTGATACTTGGACCATACAGTCTGTGAAATCACATTAAATGATCACTGCAACTTAACAGGTGTCAGTTGTGTGGCAAGATAGTTAGATTTAGCTCCCTCCTTTGACAGAATATACTTGGCACTGAACAAATATCAAATTCATGGCTCAATCAAAGAATTGTTTACTGCTTTAAACAAAAGTGGGTGCTGCTTTTACGTGATAAAGAATTACAGTTATATTTATCACATCTTTTGTATATTGTGCTTATAAGATGACCTCTATCCTGCATAACTCAAATTTTCAGAAAAAATATGTCAAATTATGCAAGTCTATATGGCAGGCACCTAGTTGATATAAGAGAGTATAAATTGTTGCCTTTCTCAACTAATTAATCATTGTAATTGAATCTGCTTACATAGAATCTATAGCATTTGCCCATGGGCATGTCATGCAATGTTTTTATGAAAGTTGTGCACATACAGTAATGTATTATACTGCTTGAAATGGAAGATGTTTCATTGACTATTGATATTAATATCAAGACAGATGGAGATCAACCAATTATAAAATGAGACAAACATGTGAGAAGATTAATGAAAATCATGGAGGAATGAAAAACAAATTATCATGAATGAATTTCCAGGTTACACAAGTAGGATACTGATCTTGACAAATATTGATCATGTGACCTTGTTTAGTGACCCAGTTTCATAATGGTAGATCTACCCACTTTCACAAATTAAAGAAAAATGCTTTATATTTGTACAAACTTTTAGTTTGAAATCTGTACATGTTTTGTTCCTTAACCTTGAATAATTGGAATCATTAAGTTCCACTTTTGAAAATCTAGAATTGTTAAACATACATTTATGTACTGAAATTTATGACAGATTTTGGGGGATGAGTTATCAATAACACCACCGAGAAAAATGCATTACACAGCATGTTATTAAGCAATCTGTTTTTAAAACCCAGCTTGACTAAAAGTTGTTACTGTAAATATGCCAAACATTTACACAGTAGATAACTTATTTCCTAAAATTACAAACAAATTGACCCTAACTGACTGATAAAATAGGTGTGAATAGGGTTGGGCATATTTAATTTGGGTCCTTTTTCACTAGGTGTGTCTGTTGCTATGGGGCATAGACAACTAATTCAGGTTCCATAAAGGGTGCTGTTAAAGTCTGGCAAAATTGCAATCCATTTTTGCTCAGATTGACAGAACACACTTAATGAAAAATCTGTCCATTAGGAATCTTTTAGTATAATGACTGGTCAGCCATCTATTACCAATTTGTTTTCCACACAATAACTAGAGTTATCCACCATGAACAGTTATCATATTTCATGGACAACTTGCACAGGGGAAAGAAAGAACCTGATTAATTTCAGGCTCAAAAGATCAAAGATCAAAGTCCCGGTGATTGAAAGAAAAAAAATGATTTCTGCATAAAAACTCCAATTTTGGTCAAATGGTTAACAGTCAAGGTCACTGGGATTGAAAAAAAACAAAACAATGGTTTCTGCACAATAAGTTGAGTTCTCCACTATGTACAGTTATCAGATGTTTTAGATTGCTTGCACATAGGGTAAGGAAAAATCCTGTTGCTTTTGGGCTCAAAAAGGTCAAAAGTTAAGGTCACTGAAAGAAGAAAAATGTAAAATAGTTATGTATTTGGTATGAGGAAAGACCCATTAGTTTTGTAGTCAAAAGGTTAAGGTAACTAATGGAAAGAACAAAAATCATTTCTACATAATAAATTAATTTCTATGCCACATACTTTAACCAAACTTGTGGGTCAGAAGGTAATGGTCAGGATAGCTGACCGAAAGAAAAATGTTTCTCCACACAATAATGTTAGTTCTAGATTATGGACCTGGGGAAAACATTGTGGATGGCTTGCACATTGAGCAAGAAATCCTAACTATTTTGGGGTCAAAAGTTCCAGTGTCATAATCACTAAGTGAAAGAAAGAAATTTTTCCACACAAAACTTGCAGTTATCTTCAAAGAGTACTAACAATCACAGGATAAGCATAAAATAGGCTGTTTACTGTACTCTTATTCATATCATATTTTGGATAAATTGAGCTATTTTAATTCCAAGTAGTGTTAATAACATTTATTTTATACTTATTGAATTATTGGATTTTAACGAGAAGTAAATTTGATAATTCACTGGAGTTTAATTGTCAGTTATATCATAGTCTGCTGTAGGAGCTGCTTAAAGAAATGGTGATGCATTCTTCAGTGACACAGATAAGGCTGTAACATTTACCAAGCTTTCTAAATGTATTCACAATATACAATGACCAAAACGATTACATTGAATGAAACCAGATGGAAGCTTAGCTTTTCACCTGATGTGTATGTTAGGCTTACAACTGTCACTTAATCTGAGATTGTTTCATTTGCTGCACCTTGTTGAATGTATCTGATTATTTTAATAACACTTCCTCAGAATCATAAAGATATTGTTTTGTATTAGTACATGTATGTACAAAATGAAATAAAATTTATAATGTAACTGGGCATTCTGCTTGGACAATGCTTTTGCTGGTTCTACAATAACTGAAAACTTTGCAGTTGCCAATATACTTGAAACTTTGTTTCTTTAAAATAAAATGTTAGTCATCAAAGATTCTGTGAATGAACATGCTTTTCAAAAATAAATAATGTAGTTTACGGAAATATTTATTTTTTCCTTGTGATGAACATTGTCTGTGAAAGTTATCCAATCTTTTAGAAAGAATTAATAGAAAAATTTCAATAAACTGGAGATATGGAAATGTATTAATTAGAACCATTGACAGCTACATGTATGTTCGTTGAGACAGTTAGTGATTTTGTAAATGTTGGTGGGAAGAAAACTAAACTTCACCATTGACAATGGAAAATGTTGCAGCCTTAGACACAGACAGTAAATAAAATATACTTAAAGTTATCAGTAGATATTGTAATCATTTTGCATAAGGTTTGCATATTTTGAGTTTTTTGAAGCATTATTCTGCTCATTTGAACTTAAATATGGCATTTGTCAATTTAGCTTCAGTTGAATTTATTTGATGTTTGATTGCCTGTTAATAAAGAATGACTCACACACTGATAAACCTTGTTAGTAATTATTGATGTCCTTGATACTAGTAAATTGTTATTAACCCTGGTTGTGTGTGAGCCATATATTTTTGGATAATGTCACCTAGCTATGTGGGAACCATATATTTGTGGTCAAACATCACCTAGCTCTGTGTGTGGTTACCATATTTTTATGGTACAGGACAGTGATGTCTATGGATGTCCAATCTAGGCCAATCATTTAATTGTGTGCTAATGATAACAGAAAGATAACACTTGTAATAGTCCAAGCAGATAACAACTCTGTATCATTGTAACAGGACATCAGTGAAACAAATATTAAAATAGACCTATTTGCCCTAGAAAGTCTGCTGCTAGTAGTGGACATTGATGTAAACAATATAGTGGCTGTTAAGTAGTTGCAGTCTCGCAGCCATCTCATGGCCAGTTGCCACTGATTACCGTATTATTGTATGGGATAGTCCAAATTAGAATGAATTAAACCATTGTTTCCAACCGAATCAACAGACGTGAGTTCATCAATTTTTAGAAGGAAGGATTTTTGTAATGTAATCACTCACTTTATATAGCTTCATTAC
>QKMX01044042.1:0-16992 GCA_003401595.1 Venustaconcha ellipsiformis
GCCGCCATGTATAGCCTATCTTGTGCTGAAAAGTGGCATTCAACCCTACAGCAACAAAATAACAACTAAGCTGAAACGAGATTTTCCTTTCTGCTTGGAAAGTCAAGAATCCATTGCCCTAATTCTTATCAAATTTAGTGGTTAACCTTCATTTGGACATGGACAGTTACCTGTTGATTCTGACGTAGAGGTGAAATGTAAAGGTCATTTGAAATGACATTTAAATTTTGGGGGTTTATGCTTGATAATGGCAAATATGTGACTGTTTCTGTGTCAACTTAGACTTTCAGCAGATTAGCATTTACTTTTCATCATTAGAACATGTTTCAAATATTTTTATCCAATTCTTTTCATTTGAGGTGTGAAATATGAAACATTTGAAATGATTCAGAGATGTTAGGCACATTCTTTCTATTACACAAAATAAACCAGTTATATCAGACAAATTCAGTTTGCTTATGTTCCTAATTCTACTTAAATAATCCTGTTGATCTTCATTGTTTTATAACTTATCTCATAAAAAGAGGATTGATAATATTTTCTGTTACTTTCTGTGCTTCCATCATTGTCTCTTTATCTTGACTGAACAGTTTATCTTTCTACCCTATAACTCTTCAATTGTTTGAAATACTGGTACACAGTTATGTTCAGCATCTACTAGTACAGTTTTTTTCCTGCCTTCAAAACTATGTGATTACATTGTCAGACATTCTTCTTTTACAGAGGCAATATTCCCTTCCAGAATACCCACCATCTTTTGAATCCCTGGAATGAGAACAAGAGAGTTCAAATCAGCAGGGATGGACAAGTATGTTTAATCATAGATTAAAAAATGTATTATGTAGTGATTTTAATTATTCATGTACTGTTTTCCTCATTGTGTTGAAAGTCATAATTATAACCTTGAATATAATGGGCTTAAATGTGTTTCGGAGATACAGGCCAGTAATAATCATGCAGGATTAATATCTTGGCTGATAAGCTGAGTCTTAACACCTATAGTTTAAAATAAATTGCTAAATTCTATAATCTAAAGTAACATTAGCATGTCAAGAAATGCTATTTAGAACTGTTTTATTGCCTGCATTACTCTGTCTCAGAATGAAATTCTCAGCAATTACAAGATACACCAACTGTTATGAGTTAAAGTTGATACATAAACAATTGAGACAGCATGAGAGCAAATTAAAGTCAAGTTTAGGTGTAGATGATAACTATATGAGAAAAATATTCAAAAAAATTATCTTGCAAAACAAAAAGAAAATAATGAATATGTATGTACCTGTAATGATAAATAAGTAGGTAAAATTAAATATATTGGAGGTAGTAATTCAGTAAATGTTGAGATAATGATGATGAGTCTAACACCTTCAGTAAGAATGGAATGAGCCAAAGACAGTTCTGCATATGCTAAACTTGGATGAGGTCATAAAACAATCTGGTCAAGCAGGTCTTTTTGTTAGTATCATTATGCAGATGATTAAAGCACTTATCCTTGGATAAGTAGAATATGATAGTTCAAGGTATATTTAGTTAGTTAGTGATATGGAAGTCATGGTATGATAAAACAAACAAAAATGAAGTGAAAACTAGTGATCAGTTATATTGGAGCTGAAACCTGATGAATATTGAATGAAATGTGATGACAGTGAGTGACAAAAGGTGAAAGAATGAACAGAAGCATAACTTGCATGGTGAATCCATTCCTGTGACACATCACTGATGTGCCCAGTTTGACAGTAACATGGTACATTTCACATATCTATATTAATTGGACCACATGTCATGTACATAGTTTCGAAGTAATGGTGAACTGTTGACATGGAAAACAAGGATCTTGCTCATGAACAGATAAGAGGGCCTTTAATAGAAATGTAGATCCGTTGAAATGTGACCATGCATCAGTCATTTCTTGCAAACCATAGTTGGTATGGAGGGGGGGGTGAGGGTGAATTGTAAGTCAGCAATGTTAGAAACAGCCACTTAGATCCTTGTTGAGTTCCTTCGAAATTGTATCAGTGTGAGTGTTAGGATGAGTAACTGTTAACAGGTAACTTAAATTACAAACACGACTTCAGTAAACTTTTAATAGACAACTGTTTGGGTAAACTGGTTTGGATGTGACTTAAATTTGTCTTTCTTTTCTCCACAGGAAGTAGAACCATCAGTGGGAGAGATGCTGATAAAACTTTGGGATAGATTTCCAACATTTCAAAAGAAGTTCAGCTCAGATGCTCATGGTCAAGGTTGGTCTCCTTTACAAAAGAAGAACAGTATAGAGAACGAGCCAGATATTCAGGTGGAAGTCACAATGGGAACTGATGGATATTATTCTGACTTTCAACAGAATCCTGATCAGGGAATGTTTTCATTAAGTGCTTTTTCTCAGAGTAAAACTCAAGGCCAGACTCAGTATTTCTCTGACCAGGTTCAAGGTCATTTCCAGGCAGTCTATGGTCAAGGACAATCCCAAGGTCACAATAGAGGTCATTTCCATGGTAATAGAGGTCATCATGAGTCAGGACACTATCACCATGCCAACAGTCAAAGGTCATCTGGTATGCACATTGGAGGAGGCTACGCACAGTCAGGAAGCAATTATAGTCAGCTGTATATGGGATCATTTGTAAATGATGGTGGGTCATATATTTCCCCAGGTCAAAATGTTTCCCCAGTAATGATTCTACAGAGAGGAGGAAATCAGAGACCACATCAACAACAACCAAACAGTTACGGCCACTATCATCAAAGCTTTGATTCACAAGGGCACCATTAGGTCTTGGATATTTCAAGAATTATCTGCAGTATCCTGACTAGTGAATGCAAGAACTTAAGAGAAAAATTGAAACTTCAACCATTATCATTGTAGCTTTAGGACACAAGGTCAGCCCTGGATGTGGAGCATTTCAAGCAGTAAAAAAGAGAAGTGGAAAAATTCTAATGTATGAACTCACAGTCTGGCAATTTAATGAAATTTATGTGTTTGTTTATACTGTCAATGGACATGCAATCATTGATTTTTCAAGGCATTCTTTTGTTCCTTATGAAGCCAACAAAGTAATACTTCATATGAATATGACTATCTGATGTTCTAGTTGTTGTTCTTTAAAGCTAGTCAAGCATGTGCAAACATTGCCATTATTTATTATTGGCTGTCAGGTAGCTTCTACTTGTTAACACTACATCTTGCTCATTTCTCTCAAGATAAATAATCTTATTTGTGTTTTCTTATAATACCTGTAATCAAAACATTGCTGTTATGTTTCCAGTCACCACATTATCATAACAATTGCTACAGGTACTCTACAAACAGTTGAATAACTTGGACAACTGTCTCTATCAGCTTCATTTTTGAAGGATAATTTAAATCCTTTTGTTCTTCATTGAGGTGTTGTGGTTGGCCTATTTCAGTTGTCTAGTGTCTTTACTTATTTTCTTGAGCATAAAGTATGTTATAGAAGCACATATTACCATATTTCCAATCAGTCTAATGCAGGTGTGAGTAAAATATGGCCAGTAGACCAGATTTGACAACTGACCAGGTTTTATCTGTTAATTTATATCGTGGGGTGTGGCTTTAAAATCTCTTATTCACCTGCTTCCACCCTGGAGGAAGTTGCCCATGCCCAGTTAATGATTTGGACAAAGGACCTGATCCTATGTTAAGCCAACTGGTACTAAAAAAGGTATAAATAAAGTATTAAACAAATTGCCTTTATTTTCATATTTCATTACTTTTAAATAAAGTATAGATATAAGATCTCTATTTCATGTGTAAATATTTGGATTGTGGTAAAAGCATCCTGCAGTGGTAGTTATTTGAATTTGCTTATATATGTGTGTGTGTATTGCATTGTATAAACTTAAAAATAGATAATTATGACTTGAACATAGGTACCTATCATCATTATTCTTACACCTCATAATCTAAATAAAATATAACTTTCTTCTTCATAAGACCAAAAGTGAATTGTATAAAAAATAGTTTGGCTTGTTCTGGTACAATCATTTTTTTTGGGGGGGAGGGACTTCTACTTAAAGATGTTAAAGAAGCATCATAGAAGTATTTTTAGCCTGAGTTGATGGCTTCACATTCACACGACTTTCTACATAATCTGTACATTTGATGCATGGAGTCTATCTTTTCTGCAAATTGTTGTCTGTCTCTCCACCCTGTCCCTCCCCCCATCAAGTCATTATTGTTTATAATGTTAGTTTTGCATTACAATTTTCTAAAATTACATATCTTCTACACCTGTTGCTTCAATTAAATGAAGTACTTTAATAATGTCACTATGGGTCTAAAGTTTATTTCTTTTTATGGTTGGAGTTTTTGTCTTTTCTGTCACAACTGCTCAGGCATCATGGGGAATAATGATCGAATTTGTTGTTAAACATTTTTGAAAGTCATATATCTTCTACATTTATTGCTACTGAAAAGTTGGTACAGTGTTATGGTGGTTGTAAAGTTTATGTGCTGATATGCTAGTAGTTCTTGTTTTGACTGCTCAAGTGGAAAGTATCATTGTAGAAATTGTTGAAGTACTGTGACACTGTCTTAAATTTTGTGAAAGTCACACATCTTCCCCTTCATTGCTCAGTTGAACTCAGACTTTAAGCTAATATTATTATAAGCTGACTCTTTGTACACTGAATGGAAGGTTAACAGAAAATGTCAAGAATTGAAATCCATCATAATTTTGAAAGCAGAGGCATGTATTACAGATTATATTGTTACTTATAGCTAGAAACATTGCAATAATAATTTGTAATTTTGCTCAGTTGCATTTTAAAATGAGACAGTAATTCTTGTTTATGCATGTTATGTTTGTTGTTACCCAGGGGTTTTTTATGGGCAGGTTTCTTGTATATCAATATTTTAACAACATAGTTTTAATTCTTAATATTCATTTGCAGTATTGAGTATTTACCTGAATACTTTCAGATTTGCTGATAATGAAATTTGAAAAGTGCCTGCATTTTAAAACTTTGATGCCCTCAGCCCATTTTAATTAGAGACAATTTGTACAGATTACCCAACATAAAGGTCTTTATTTGCTAATTAAATTTATAAATGCATGATTCATTGCACGTGAATTAAAATTTCAGACATGTCATGTAAATATAATGAGAGACTTTAGTGTGCCAATTTTATATTTGTCATATTTCATGATATATAGTGTGTACTCTGGCCCCTCCCTCATGAATGGCCCCTCTCACCAGCAGCCACCTACTTTTTATAGCAAGAATCCTTGACAACGACAAGTTTGCATTCAAAAGTGCCACTCAGGAAGGGCCACCCCTCTAACATGACCAGTGGCAAGCATATTAGTACAAAATGTTAAATTTACCCCCTCACAAGCGGTCATTTTATTTTGTATCAAAAACCACTATTTAATTCATTTGATAAGCTAAGTAATTTGGTTATCTTTAGCGACATCTGTTTCCCAATGTCAGTTTTTGGTTACTGAAAGAAGCATTGGCTAAAGTACATGTACCACTAGGGTTAATTTTATTAATGCTGACTTTTAGAGGATATGGGGTCAACAGTGTTGTGATAGAGTTTTGGGCTTCAGACAGCAGTTGTGTTTTTTTGGTTGGTAATTACAACTGGACATAATTGCCAAGATGGTCAGCATAGGCTATATATATTTTGTGGATTAATGCACAGAGAGAAATTAACCTTGAATGAATCAGTAGAAGACAAAGATCTAAAAATGATGTGACAGTATATATACCACTTCCGTCATGAGGCATTTTGTCTACTCCATAGAAGTTTCATCAGCATAATAAATTGTACTGTACAATAAGCAAATAAAAATAAATCATTACAAAACTTTAACATGTCAACACATACATGGAGAATTAATTCTTTAAGAAGAAAAAGCATAAGTTGACTTGAGGGCAGTGAGAGGAGTTCAAGAGTTTTTGCAAAAAAATTGTATGTGCTCTAGTAAACAACATTGTGACAGATAAGGAGAATATTCTGCAGTAGTGGGAAAATAGAGTAAATGAAAGGAGAATGATGTTAAATGCATGCCATTAATACCCAACTCAAATTTTACTTAAGAATAAGAACTATTTAACCTGAAATAAGTCTGTTCCTGAGACAAGAAGAACCTTTTAATAATTAATGGCACATCTAAATGAAGATATTAAATGCTTTGAAGTGAATTGTAGCTTTTTTGCTATATGCATGTACATAATACACATACTTCTCACAAATATTGTACCTGCCTGGAAAGGCCACCCATCATATGACACTTTCCCATTGAAGAAGGAGTGATATATATAAGGGGGACCACTGTATCCAACTACAGCTGTGTAGAGCCATTTCTGTTGTGCATAATGCGCCAGCTGTGTAGACCCATATCTTCATAATGCTGTATCTATGTAGACCCATATCTGCTTATGCATAATGTGCCAGCAGATCGTAGTCTACAACAGTCGTGAGAGCATTAAAAACAGATATTGTACTGCTTTATCAAATGAGGTTGCAACTATTTTTGAACATTTTTCTTGATTAGTTTTTTTATTGCATGCTGTTTCTAAATTTTCTTGTGTTTTTAGCAATTGTATTTTGAAATCTGCCCCATTTAAGCCACTTGATCTAAAATGTATTTTTTGCATATAATTTCAGTATAGTTATCATTTTAATTATGATGCATTTCTGCAAAAATGTAGGTTGTGTGTAGCAGTGAAAACATGTCTAAATATTGTACAATAATTATTATTTACAAAGTCTTTATTACATCATCACTTCTGTTTGCTTTACTACAAAAAAATGTGCCATTCTTTTAATAAAATATGAAGCACCAGATTAAAATCTATACTTCAAATTGGTTCACCAATGCTCTTTAGAGTTTATTGGTCAAGGTGTTCAGGAACCTTTTAATGCTAGAATCAACATCTGTAAATGAGGTCTGGTTGTCAAAGAACTCTTCTTAACCAATCAAACTCTGTTAGACTTTTAGAACTCAAGGACATAGAACTTGGAGAAATCAAGATTATAGAAATATGAAATTGTTAAATAAGTGTCATTCTCATTCACAAATAAACATCTGAATCATAGAAAACTTTGGATATGGTGCTTTGTGCTCAGTAATAAAGCAAAATCTGAAAAAAAGTGTCATATTTAAGAGCTTAGAATTTTTAAAATTCATGGCTTTAGCTACAATCAGAGATCAAGATTGTTCAAGTATAGCAAGACCTTGTTTCGGAATAAAGCTTGGGAGGATGGTGTATTTGAGATATTGCGAATATAACCATTCCATTGTCATGGCTACACAAATCAAAGAAAGACATTTACTCTTTACCTTAAAGTTATATATACCATGGTTTTCACCATTTTCAGACAAAAGTTCTGAGCTTTTACCTTCTTGTATATATGTTGATTCACAGAAATCATGGAATGCAGAATAATTAGATTAAAGAAAAAGTTTTTTTAGGTCTTGGTCTTGACTTGCTTGCACCTTTATGAAATTAAACTGATACTTTTTTACATGATAAGAACAAATATGTTCATAATGAGAAGAAAAGCCATATGCTCTGAAGCACAAGTGTGGTACATGTAGATTGAAACTGTGTATCTAAACGAAGAGTGTCAGAGAGAAATTTGGGTACCCACTTTTTCCATCCAGATTTTGTTATATAAAGCATTACACAGTGATGTTTCTTTTGTTGCATATAATGATCAGACCCGGCTGGTTGCATGTGCAAAGTGCACAATGCACAAAGGAGCCACCACCAAATAAAATGTGCCAACCCTTCTGACCTCTGTGGAAATTTTCAATAATATATTTTCATTTCCTGTTCATTTTATTTGCAATTTATTTGGACAAAAATTTTGGAAAGGCACCAAACATTCATCGCACACACAAAAAAAAAACCACATGCCAGGCTTAATAATGATTACTTAAAAAAGTTGAAAGGTTTGTGTAAAAACTGTACACAAGCTATATGTAGGATAATATAAAGCTGATATCAACAACTCTGACTTCTTTGATAATGTGGTTAGTCTGCACCCTATCACATTGCACACTATAGATAACTTCAATTTTCATTGTTTGGAAACAAATATCTAATGGCTATCTTAAAAGCTATATCTTTGTGCTATATCTTTGAATATTTATTAGTAAGCAGTGAAAACATGTTAAAACAGTGAAACAGACTTGTGAAGTATCAAAACTAATGTCAATGTTCTATTTTATGCATCCATAATGTACAGAATACAGTTGATTATGGCGTACATAACTTTGAGGCAGAGTAGTTTTGATATTAGATATAAAGTTAAGGTGACGGTCTTGCCAGAATATGATTGTAAGGTAAAATGCTGCATAGAAAATTAAGTTATTCAGATTGGTGATTTTAAAGTTTGCTTCAGCCATTATACATAAAATGCATGATAATGTCTATTTTTTTTGTTTGTTTTAGTACATGTTTTAATAGATTTGTGGAACCCTGGACACTTAAATCTATATCTTGTAGATTTTTCCATTGGACCTTTGACAGTTTGTACTGTGAAAGTCCATTTTCAGAGTTATTAAATAATGAATTCAGGTGAGCATAGGACCAGATAAATAAACCTTTCTAATTTTTATTGAAATTCTTTAAGGTTTTTCTATGAGAGTCATTATCATATATGTACTCCATATTATATTGTGTCCACTTGGTTCCCACTTCTGATTACTTGTGAAATGTTGAAGTACTTAACTTTTTTGAACATTTCTATATTTACATTGACTGTCATTTTCTTTTATAGGACTGTTATTGTGATCTCAAAAATTCCTTAACAATTATTCATTTTAATTTTTTGTTAAGCTGAAAGAAGTCATAACTATTTCATTTATGTCCAGTCTGTTGTGGAATTCAGAATGCTACAATTCACCTGGGTAAAAAGTTGTCATATCAATAACATCATGTAATTTCAAGCTGCACATTTAGCACTGATTTTACAAAGTGGACTTCCTTAAACAAACTTTGTGCAGAACTTGGCTTAAGAATCAACTTCCATGTTATCATCATCATCATTGCAGTAAAGTTTTCTGCAGAAAGTATGTTCATTATTTTCTGCATTAGGAGACACGAAATGACATGGCATGTCCAGATCATTCTGCATGGGTGGTTAATTTCATATGTTGTACTAGTTTACAAGGACTAAAACTCCTACAGTCTTAGCTCATTACTGTGTAGAAAAGTCTTCGTATGACTTCACATTCATTGACTTAGAGAGAGAGGCTGATGGCAGGGAAATCAAATTATATGGTTTAAAATATATAATAAGTTGATCTTTGAACAATATACCACTCCCTTGATAACGCTTACACAATGGGGGTCCTAAAACCTGGACTGCATTATAATCAAGGGCTTCCATAACAATATGAAATGATGCCATCCTCACTGGACATTAGGAAAACTGGAGGGGGGGTAAGGGGGACTAGTCTGTTTAATAGCGGAATACTCATTTTAAAATTATGTTGGAAATAATTGTCAATAAAGTGCTTTTCCTAACTAAGTTATTTGTTTTTATGTGGAAATATAGATGACGTATATTTTCAAGAGCCCAACTGCTGATAGATCGGTAACATAATTCCAACTGGTTTCAACAGTCGAAAACATTGTGTATTACATCACTGCTTTATGTTGTTGTGTAGTCTGGTTCCCAGACTGTATACTCCCTGCTTTGGTCTCTACAATAGTGGAATACAATGCAATACTAAGCAGGGAACCAGACTAGTTATTGATTTATATTCACTATCAAACAAGATTCCTTTTATTAATTAAAAAAACCCAGAACATTCAAATCATGAAACAGCCATTATCATCAACAGTAAACTTTTTCTTATCGTTCTAATAACAAAATATTGGTGACATGATTTCATTACATGCAATAGTGAAATGTCTTCTGATTCAAGAGGAAATTTCCGAGTGTCAGTTCAATAATTACAAATTAATTACAAACACTGAAACTAACTTCTCAATAAAATGTATCTGTGAAACAAAATTTTATGTCATCAAGTATTCTGTTGGTTGTGTTGCTATCATTGGTCACATTTGTGAATGAGTATGCTAATTTAAGGAAGTGTAATTAGATTACATTCATACCAAAAACTTTTAACACTTGACACATTATGACCAAACTCTCACTTGGGGCTGCTAGCTCTTTACACAGGTTGGATTTGCATGCCTTTTAACTATTCCACCACCCTTTATTTGATGCAAAAGTCTAATTCACGTACTAATACAAGGAGATCAGCTTAAAATTCAGTGCAACAATACAACAAATACTTAGGCAAATAAGGCATCAGAACACTGCAGGCACTTAATTAGGTTCTCAGAAATGCTCACAGACATGGCTGTTAAGGTAGATTGACATCATTCAGGTTCAAGTACTACAGGGCACATTGTATTTATGATCGTTACACATAAACCGAACTAAAAGATGTAACTAAAACAAGCATTTCTCTTAATAAAAAACTTATTTTATTGGTATTTATTTATTAAAGTGCTGCCTCAAGTAAGCATTAGTGACGTTTTCATTGATCAAATTTTTGTTACATACTGTTATTTACGGTGTACCAAGAATGTTGCTTGGAAAGAAATTTAACAAAATGTCATATTAAAAGTTGATAATTTCATAATGTTGATTGAAATGTGCAGGTGATATCAACCGTTTTCGACAATAAAACTAGTGGTATATCAGGGTTTCAATTACCAATTTTGATTGCAATTTTCTTCATGTTTAACAAATAGGTGTAAAATTTTGGGTACTTTCTAGTGAAAAAAATGGGATCCACTACTGACCATGCTTTATAAGCAGATTCACGAGTTATCAGGGTGCAAGTTATTGAGGGAGTGGTGTACTGATAGTTCCATAAGTTTCAAGTTGACCCACCAAAACAACAAGACCACTTGAACATTTTTCATATATATAGTGATCTGTCATTACAACCTTAAAGATGCAATAAAAGAGTATAGTTGTAAGTGATGCTACTCTATAATGAAGTAGGTTCAGTATTTTAAAAAATGCAGTCATCCTGAAATTGAGATCCATGATTATATCTGTTATACAAAGTCCATGATTACATCTGTTATATGAGGTCTATTACAACTGTATTATATGAGAGACTGCTATTCCGAGTTGCTTTATTCCTAGTTGACCACTGTATAATATATTTACAACTGTGAACTGCATAGACTTAGATGTGCTGTCACATACTATTCTAACCAACTTTCCAAGGTCTACATTGATGTTTCTACTTGTGGTTTCAATAAAATGGTATACACTTTCTCCTGCCATTACATAATGTGTCAACCACATCCATCTAACTATTCGTGGCCTATGCTGTTGTTTCTGTTTGAGGTCTCAAGCAACTGACATGCACTGTTATATTATTGCATAATGTGCCAGCCACAGCTGTCTAGCCAGTCTTGACTGCACTGTTGCTTTTCATGTGGTCTCAAGTAAATGGCAAACACTCTGTTTTGTCATTATATAATGAGCCAGGAAACATCCATTTAACAGTCATGGCTGTACTGTTATTTCTTCATGTGGTCTGAACCAAATGGCATACACACTGTACTGCCATTTCATAATTAGCCAGGAAACATCCATTTAACAGTCATGGATGCACTGTTATTCATGTGGTCTGAACCAAATGGCATACACATTGTACTGCCATTACATAATGAGCCAGGAAACATCCATTTAACTCATGACTGTACTATTATTTCTACTTATAGGTTCTAGCAAATAGCATGCACACTGATTTGAAAATGCAAACAGTCTGGCCCCAGTTTCACTAAACATCAGAAAATTTTGTTCTCATTTGGAAATTTTTGAGTATCCTATTGCTTAGTTGGTAACAGTGATTATTTCACATAACATTTAACATGCATTAAAGATTACAGTACAGTCATAAAATCTTAAATTTTGTTTTAAGTAATCCTCCATTATCTCCAAGGAGATTTGGACAATTTCTTCAAGTTTAATGAATTCCTCAACTCAATTTTTCAATATTAAAAAGGGTTTCCATTTGTTAAATTTTAAAACAAAACATGATTTTGCTTCCTTTCAGCTACTTCTGCCAAAAAGAATGAAATTGTCTGAAATCTTATAAGCAAGATAGAGTAAAATCTTCACTTGAGAGAAATTTAATGGAATGGTTTGGATCTTGTAATGCAGTTTGCAATGGGTGTAAGTTGCACATGAATACATATCTACATATATTCCATGTATTCTTCACTGGGATTTCAACCCATTTATATAAATGCACTCTTATTTGGGTTTTTTCATCATCATAGTATTTTAAATTGTTCTTTTTAAATTGTGCTGTCTGTTAAAAATAAAGAAATTTAGACCCTTATTCTTTTTTATGTTGTCTTAAAATGCCTGTGAACAAAGCTTATGTGATGGTTTACCAGAAAGAGCATGTTCATTCATCTGTCTATTGCAATTATATATCCAGGCTATAACTTTTGACCAGTTATGCAATTTCACAACTTGTCTGTGCATACTTCATGACTAGATGGTATATTCTTTGTGGTTAAGGCAGTACACAAAACAACACTTCAACTGCTTTGACAACCAACCTTTCTCTTTATGCATAAAAAGATTTAAAAGTCCATATTCAGAAACAATTTCTATAAATTCTTGCTGAAAGAAAACAAAATTTTGTTACATGTATGTTGCATTCAGATTTATGACTACTGCGAAATGAGTCAGAATCGTTGCATATTTTGGGCATTTGCAATTTTTATAACATTTTTTTTAAATGAAGAACCCATCTAGCATAATACATTTTTAGCCATAATGACCTCAGACCTGTAGCAAATAGATTTAACCCAGAGAATATGCAGATTAGTCTATAGCAATTTCGGATTGTGACTCAAACATTTTTCTATCTGTAAAGAGCAGTCATATTGTTATTCATGTCAGTCTGTCACATCAATCACAACTTCATTTTCTTAACAGTAACTTTGGAGGACTTAATGGATTGAAACATATTTGACATGAAGCTTGCATAAAGAAGACCTAGATCATGAGTTTGAGTTTCACTGAGTTTGAGTTATCAATTGTCAATTTCTGTTTTGCAGCTTTTGAAGCTTTCCATAGATTGAAACCATATGTGACGTGAGCTCTTACATCAAGAAAACCTAGGTCAGGTTATATTCTGTGGCTGGAGAGGATACTGATGATGAAGCATTTAAAAGCACTACTTTTAATAAGGAATGGACAAAGAGCTAAAATGTAGCTATTTTTGCTACTTGCATTGTTTGCAAGTGGACAAATTAATCAGCCTACAAGATCCTTTTTTCTCCTAGAAATTATGTTTTACTGATTGCTATTACATACTGTAATGTAGAAGTTTTGGAAGCTAGAAGAAACTCAAATACTTTATATCAATTTCAAATGTAATTTTTAGTGTCTTTCTGAATAAATACCACATGTACATCTGAATTGTTTCTCTTGCTCATAAATGATGTCTGATTTATATACATGGGCAATTTGTTTTTGTGCACCTTGTGGGGATTGTGAACAATCAGCTTCAAGAATATATTTAGGACATTTTTCATTATTTTTTGGATAGTCAGGATAATATGTGGAACAAGATCAGCTTTACCAAAAAACAATACTTGCAGAGCATGTCATTGAAGTAGTCATAGCAACAAATTGTCATTAAGTGCAGACAGCGTTGGAGAAATATTGATGTATTTATAACTAAAATTGTTGCAAACAAAAAAGATTATGTATCCTACATACCTTTAAATAATTATTGTGTCCCAGTCTACATATGTACATATATGGCCACAGTATTCACCTGCATGCTAAACAGCAAATTTCCTGGTAATGGAATCAATGCCAAAACAAGATTCATTTAACATTGTGGAATTGTACATGGCTTCTGCTGATGTATGTGTAGTTAAGGAGTTTTACTGTTGATTTTTTTTATATCCCTTGCAAAAAGATGCAAAAACTTGAAAGCTCAACTCACATTTTCTACCATAAACTCATTTTATACCAGTACACAAACATGAAACTTAAGCCCTGCGAGTTGGGTGCTTCTAGAATGTTATACAGAAATAAAGAAACTGCAAATGAGTGCATCATCATTCATCAGTAAGAGATGAGACTGAGTATGCAACCATAATGTGCCCTCCAGCTGATTCTGCACTGTAAATGAGATTTAATTTATAATGGACTGTACCTTTTTTCTGTTATGGCTCATTTGTCTCATGTGATCTATAGACTTGCATTCAAACAGTTGTTATTTTAAGTCACCAAACTGTAAGGCCAAGTGGATATATGGTATAGCTGTTTCTGGCATGCATCATCCATTGTGTAATCCATCAACATTGCTATTTTAAAATTTCCAAAACCCACTAGACCAATTTCTGTGAAACATGGTAGATATGTTCCTCATGACATTCTCTACCAAAATTTTGTTTGGTTTGGCTTCCATAGCAACAATATGTTTTTCTTCATCACTAAAATGGCATGGACAGTTTTGGTACAAATTTCTTTTAGCAAATGTATCACAATTTTATCTTGGGTGGCTTCCCTGGCATTGGTATGGCTTCCTTAGCAACCAGCTGGAAGACATTTTGTACTTCAAGGACAGCTGCATCATTTTTCAGTCAAACTTGGTAGGAATATTTGTTAAGACATGTAAATTCAATATTGTGTCAAATACTTCTTCCTTAGCAATGATGTGTCATCCTTTGTAACTGTGTAACTGGGGAAAAACCTGCAAATTGATATTTATATATCATCAGGCATGGCTGATTATTACTGATGTAGTAAAACCTATCATAGAATTACTTTCAAAACTGTCTACAGTTATTTGCAGTTTTAAAGATACTAATGTATGCCACAGAAGCTAAGTTATCTTGTGAGCTTCAGCACACTAACCATTCTAGTTTTATTTAAATAAAAACATAAATTACTTGATTAGAGCTTTTGAGTGACAATTTTAAATGGCTTAATGTTTATGTGAATGAATTTAATTTCTGTTTGTTAAGCAAATACAGTAAAACCTCTATAATTTAATTTTCAATCATTGTATAACTCACTTTAAATTGAACCACTTGCTGGAGTGGTTCAGTGGTTAGTGTGAAGGACTTGCAGCCAGCAGTATAGGTTTGAATCCTACCATTTCATCAGACTTTCTCCTCTGTGATTTGTTCATGGACAAAGCACTTTGCTCCAGTTTTCAAAGCATTCAATATTATATTGCTGTGCAATAAAATGCCATCAAGCATACCAAACCAGTTGAACCACTTGCTTTAGGAAGGCATGAAATATTTACAATGCTTGTGATCTCAAGAACTTGAGCAAACACTAAAACAAAAAATAGGAGGCTCAGTGGACTTCAGTTTTTAGTTTTATTGGTCATAAAGCAGAATAGTTTATGGAATAGTATGTTGTCCATCATCTATTTATTCATTACCACCAGTTTAACCCTACTCCTTATAAACTGCGTGGAGGATTGCCATAAAATTGTAAACATACATATACCCCAAATATTGCTACTCAGACACCCAGTATGGCCAATACAGCAGACATCTTGAAACTTTTGTTATTGCTACTTTTCCTGAATAGATGGTCATATGAAAATGTGCTATTCACTAAAAGACTTCTTAGGAGGTCTAATTGGGGTTAAATTAAAATGGTGCCAGTGTGATATCCAGTATAGCCTCCATGGCAGCCATCATGAAAATCTTGTTACTTCTGAACAGGAAGTCATATCACTGGGGGCTTTTGATCAGAATACTTCTTATGATATATAATTGGTCCTAAATAACAATGGTTCTGCTCAAATATCCAATATGGCTACCACAGAAGCAATCTTGAAAATCTGGCTTTTGATGTTAACTTGTCCTAATGAAAATGTTGCCAATATCGACATCTAATATGGCCTCAATAGCAGCCATATTAAATTCTTACCATTACGTTTCCTAAATATAAGGTTATAACAGTAATTATCACCAGCAGACTTTTTGGTGTCAAGTTAGTCCTCAATGAAAATAGTGCTGCCACAACATCCAATATGGCCTCAACAGTGGCCATGTCAAAAATATTTTTGTTGCTAATCCAACTTGATGGATAATCCTATCAACATTGGATTATCACTGAAAGACTGTATGATGTCTAAGTCCAATATTTCCATCCTAGGCATCCATTTTGAAAATCATGCTACTGCAACTCTTCTTAAATGGAAAGTCTTATTGAGTGTTCACCAAAAGAATTCATTGATGGTCTTAAACAAAAACTGCTGATCTGGTACACAATATGGCCACCAAATTGGCCGTCTGAAATCTTATTACTATTCCAACTAGATCGAAAGCCATTCCTGACATCCAGTATAGTCACCATGGCATTCATCTTGAAAATCTTGTATTGCAACTCTGATGAAAAAGAAAGTCTTAAAATGGAGGTTTTGCCAGAAGACTATCGTGTCTTGTTGGTCCTGTGTGAAAAGGATGCCAATCTGAGATTCAATATTGCCACATAGTGCCATCATGTGATATTGCTACTTCTCCAGAATTTATAGTCAGATCAATATCTAGTTGGTCCTAAATGACAATGTGCCCTGCATGTATTCAGTATGACTGCCACAGTAAACAAGTTGACAAACATGTCATTAATTTTCCTGAATGAATGGTCATATTGGCATGGAGTTTTCTTAAAATGGTCTCTAGTTTTACCAAAATGAAAATGGTGCAGATCTTGCATACATTATGGTTGCTACAACAGCTAATTTGACAATCTTGTCTCTCAGAAATGTCAGAGATGGTTTTAACACTGTAGTTAATAAAAAGAAATGGTTTTATATTAAATTCTTGGAAATTCTTCTTGGACAGTAGAACATCAGTACCTTTCAGGGACTCTTGTTGGATGTTCATAATTTTAATGTAAACTTATATTGTATTAGTATGGCATGTCTTTGGTATATGTACATCATTATAACATACCTTCATTTAGTCTTTTAA
>QKMX01044043.1:0-13355 GCA_003401595.1 Venustaconcha ellipsiformis
ATATATATTTAAAGAGGGGTATTTTAAGGAGTATGATGTTACAGTGTAATCTTATTTCCTTTTTTTTAAATCTTTGTAGATGACACTAAACTCTCAATGCCTTGTGTGATATACATCGAGTATCTGAATTAAGAGGGCATTATTAATTGGTAGATGAAATATTAGTATTACATTTTCATTAAAATCAACTGGTAATGTATATAGTAATTCTCCACCTTGTCCCTTAGTAGACAATACTAACCTTTGGCGGAACTCTTAGAGAAACTTGTGTTTGGAGTTGCGATGTTAAGGGTCCTTGTGCTGGCATTACCTGTAAATGAAAGGTAACAAAACAAAGTCATATTGTTATTTTTCTTAATTTATCATTTGACTGCTATTTCACTCAAAAAGATGCCTGAAATAAGATAGTATTATAACTTGATAAGGAAGAATGGTTGTCTTTCTTTGTTTTTATACACTCATATCAAATGAATATGGAAACGTTCCTACCTGTTTGCAATGGACTCACTTGAACATACAATTTGTTGGTTGGATTCTCAGGGTAGATTGTATATAGGGTATCAATGCTCTGTGCTAAATTATCTGTAGATAAAAGTAAAAAAAAAAAAGAATATTTACTTCAATGGATTTTGATTCGTACTGTAAGATGGAAGTACACTTATATTGTGCCAAAAATGATATTAAGTATATTTGCATAACGTTATATAAGCTTGGAAGCAATTTCGAAATGCTATTTGTTAGATTCTTTGGTAATGATGAATGTGTGGTGCTATCTGTTGGTGTTTTGTATTATAGAAATCATTAATAAATGCTATTTAATTGCTACGTTTTATGGATCAACGATAAATATAAAATATTCATGAAATTCTGAGATTCAAGTTTGTATGATAAATATTTAATAAATGATCTAATTCAATTCAGGAAAGCTAGATGAGTTGATTTCAAAATTGAAATATCGTTCTACTCAAAGAAGGACAACGCCATTGCGTTATCACAAACAAAGCTTTATACATTAGAAATCGTTGACATTATCGCACAATCTACTGATAATATTTATTATATAATGTATCTGCCATTTGGTACCTGGCCAGCATTACTTTAACATAAAATACAGTTGAAACATAAACCAAAGGTCTTGATATATTATAGAGTGGTCTTTGTGGATATGCACGTAACATATTTCATGCCAAATGGATCTAGAACTTCTAACCGTTTCAAAAGATTAGGTTTACTCTGAGACTCTCAAATTAAATTTTTTTATTCTATGTATTAACTTCGTTGATATTAAATCTTTGTCTATTAAATATGTTGATTTGTCTGCATTGTTGATTAACTTGTTAAACATGATTGTTCTATATTCACTGACAAATTTGTAAACAAATTTAAATATCCATATGATTGCCCAAACAATTTTATGATTTTCATTTCATTTCACTTTCAATTATGTAGCCTTTCATGGTATATTGGAATCGCTTAGCAGATTTACTATTATAACACTTTAAAGTTTCACTATCTTAAGATAGTATTATGCCATTGCATTCTTCTTAATCAGATATGTAATGCATTTCATTTATTCCTTATTGCTATTTATCGTTGATGCTTCTTGATGTACTATCTTCATAAATACGAAAATAACATACCATGCTTGTTTTACTTTGCTTATATTATGCTGTAGGGTTTTCACATCAGTTACAGTATGAACACATTTCCTATAGGTGCCATTTGTAGATTAGTTGAGTAATTATTCAATTTGATGGATGAAGGTTCACCTTTTATCGATCTTTCTGCTTATGAGCTTTTAGTTTCGTACGAATAGGTTTATTTGCAATAGATATCTCCCGCTTATCCCAGAAAAATACCCTCCGTAGACTCTGGATACATCTCTTCAGGTTCTAAATAGCGACATAACCTGAAAATTCCTTCTTAATTGTAATCATTCCCTTCAGAATGTTAGAAAGGTAGAATTTGCAAAGATTTATATTCAAAACCTTTAATGACAAGTATATTTGGAAGGTAAACTTCCCAGATGTATGTATTGTCAGGTAAAGAAAAAATGTTAATTTCTAACTGTAGTGTATTGTTGTCCTTGCTTACTTAATATTTAAAGGTTACAGCATATTTATGGGAATAAATGAATACGTTTTAGGATGGAACGAATGCACGACCTTGGGAGTGCAGTATATCCACCTTACAAAACGAGCTCATATTTTCCGATACAAATGCAGCAACCTGTTATTATATGCTCATTTTCTTATTCTACCTAAGGATTAATTATATAAATTAAAACTACACCATAAGAAAAAATGTAACTGGATGTATGTCCTATTCCAAAAAATTACACATGCGCAGATTCATCTTTGCACAGAAACAGCATTATTAACGTTCACATAACTCCGTCCATATGAACTTGAAGTTAGTCGCGAGCTACACACAACTGTCGTAATAAAATTTGGTTTTGGTCTACTTCAAATTGAAATTTGGACTTGTTTTATGAATGAGTGTGCATTGGAACAAATATTCCATTTGATCTGGAAGGAATAGATTTTGGTATCTTTGTCTATACAATAAAATTTCGTAATTACAGACTGGATTTGTCTGTGCAACTTCAACATGAAGTACATCAGACTTCAGAAGCGTGCCGACATCTGAAAATATGTTCCTGTTCTCAAATCATAATTTGGGAAAACGTTTGAAGTTTTTCAATTGTAATTATCAAAGGCACTATGGAATATAATGTTTGTTTCACTTTGAGTGCTGTAGGGTGGATGTAAGGGCATTTGGAATATAGTCAACATTACAGTACAATCTTGAAATGTGTAATCAAGCGCCCAAGACAAATGCGCGCCTATATAATCGCGCTGTCAATAACGCGCAGCGAAAATGTGAGCAGTGCATACGCGCAATGACATAATCACGCATACGAAAGTGTCAACAAATGTTCCTACAATATAATGCATTATATAAATAAAACATACAAATTACAAAAACAATATTTGCATGACAAATTGTTACAATGTTGTTTGATTTATGTAGAATGTTTCTTACTTTATACCCTGCGGGCGCCCTATAGACACTTGTTGTGAAATGTTCAGAAGCGTATTATTGCCTTATAAAATATTTAAAAAATGAGAATATTGTGGAAAAATAGCCTGAAACAGGAATGAGTGGCAAAGGTTGAGCAGACACTAAAAAGGTTCACTAAGAAGACAATTCAAAAATGTTAACTGAGAAGACAACACACACACACAATTAATCTTACGGTTGTCTTAACAATTTAACTGTGTGGAATAATTAGGAGATAAACGGTTGAGAAGACAGAAGAGTTGGCAATGGTTAGAATTAAAGTAAAATCAGTAAAAGTTAGTTGAACCACACAGTCAAATTGTAAACAAGACCATACAATTTACTTGTGCGTATTATCTTCTCAGTTAACTTTTTTGTAGTGTCTTCTAAGTTAACAATTTTATTGTCTTTTCATCCTTATATTTGTGTAAATGCCCGCTTTTGACTTGCGCATATTTCTCGGGTTGATTATCATTGCGCGCATTTGTAGACACGCTTTTGTCGGCGCGCTTATTTCGGCACGCTCATGTCTAGCTTACTTTTGTTACGTGCCGTGAGTCTCACGTTAGTGCAATATCGTAAAATGCTGAATGATTCTGACTATGTAAAGTTATCAGAAAAAATCATAAGCGTATACTACGTAGTTACGATTAGTTATCTTTGATCGTTGATTTTGTATTCCAAATTAGTTTTTACAAAGCTTCCACCGTATGTTTTACTTATTGACTGAAATACGTTTATACAATAGATTTATACTTGTGTGCATCTTTTCAACTAGATATGTCATGTTTGGTTTAAATTAGATAACAGTATTTTAGCAAAAAGTCCTTTATTGTTTTTTTACGACCTCTTTTCACATAACAACTGTATATTTGTATAATTTCTGTCTTTGCATAATTTCAAAGTACATAGTACCTGTCATCTCCCTATTTTATTTTCGAATTTTCTGTCCAATATAATTTCGCTAAGACTGTCATCTCTATCAAAATGGGTTGTATCAAATGTCGTTTTCGTCTTGACATATCAGCACTGTCTGTCTATCATTGATCATCTACGTAGCTAACAAAACTTTTTTTGAGAAAATTTAGTTTGAGCTTTTATGGAATGTGTTAGCAAACTCTTCACTCATTCAATTCGGAGTAATTATTTTCGACAGGAATTTCTGTTTGAAAGTAAATATAGGATTGGTCAAGAAAGTTTCTAATTTTGGAATATAAGTATTTAAATTAAAACATATGAGTCTGTTACAGCTTTTGTGCACCTACATGTACAAGACAACATCACTCTTTCCAGTCTAATGTTATCAAGTGCAACATATGCACACAAACTGGTATTAAATATTAGTAATACTGTAACTAAAATACACGCAATTATGAAGGCATTTAAGTCAGAACAAACAATGAATACGGCTAAAGGAGTTGCATTGGATATTACAAATTACGCAGTTAAAGAAACTATATAATGGCAGAACATAGTGTTACAAAGCAACTAAAATAATTACTGTTTGATGCGACTGAATCTAAGTTTGGATTGCTATTGACAGTTAACGAATAACTAATAAACATAACGGAATTTGAGCATATAACCCACTTAGTTTGCTTAATTGTCCTCTTCAATAAAATAAGGTGCACCTTTCATATGTTTCAGCACATATTCTTAATGCAGGTAGTAGTTACCAGTTACGGTCAAAAGTATGCTCTGCCAAGCTAAGTTGACTACAGAATGCATGCAATAGCTAACAACTACTTGCCTTGAAAATATGAATAAGAAAAAACTGTTTTGTATAAAGGGCACGAGATGTTCAACTGAAAAGTAATATTTGTTTCTCTATATTCTGTCAATTTGAATGCTTCTCACACCAAATAATAAATTCCCTCATTAATTTTTATATTATTAGTACTACGGTCATTGCTATTTCGGATAGTCTATTGTTTCAGAAGAGGTAGTATATACAAAGTATGGTGAATTTAATAGCCAAACGCATGTGGGGAATCTTATTGTTAAAACAAATGTTTGCATTTCTACCAGTTGTACATACAAAGTATAATACATTTCATAACAAAGGTTGCATGGACAGAGACTTCTCAGAAGATACAATGTTATGCATATTGACCAGATGTACATGAATGAAAATGTGCATATCTATAGGGGCTTTACAAGAATGATGATTCAAAATGACCCTTGACTGTTTCATCCATTGTGAACAAAACGGTTTCGTATATTACAAGTGCATCATTAATAAACAAAGAGTTATGAAACGCATTGTAAACCCGAATGAGACACCGTTGTATTGTGTTGACGATGGTCGATTAGACAGTGAATGTAAGCGGAAGAAAATGGTAAGAAAGAGTGAAAAGATACAAAGCAAGATCTTTAATTTATATGTTACCACGCAATATGAAACTTGTGTAAAGTAATCACAATCAAATTTGCGTAACACGTATGTCATATGTGAGCTTTAATTGATATGAAACTCAGGTACCTTTACATATATATTACTTGAATTTAGCGTTTCACACTCATTACAACAGTTTATGCATTTCAGCGCAAATGACATACACATTTTTTTACAAAAAAAGTAGAACAGTTTATGCATTTATAAGGCAAAAGGCACGTGCGCTATAAACAGTCAATGCAGTTTAGTTAATTCTATATTATAAATGTATTTGTATTACCTCTAATTCAACTATAATTAAACTTATTATTTCCAGTTCAATATAATATGCTACTGCACACTTGTAATGTGTTCTGTTTTATGTCCCGATTAATGCAAGTTAAGCAAGTATGCATGAACAACGGCCAATTAAATAAAGCACGTCTACACAATAGTTAAAATTTCAAGCCATCTAATTATCTATGCTCTGATGATGTGCAGTTTATAAATGTTTGTAATTAACGCAACCTCATAACTGTGTATCCTGTCGCCCAAAAACGATACCTTTTTATATAGTTTGGTGTATCGAAACTAAAACCAAACGCGTAAAAGCTCGTTTTTAATGCTTTCATATCGAAATACATTGATACAAATAAATAAAAGTATGGCTTGACTTTAAAACTATAATTCATTTTCTTGTAATAACCACATTTGTGGTGTATATATCTTGAATGTATAATAAAAATTGGCTTGGTCTCTTCGTGTAAATTCATAGTTAATTTCGGCATGTTTCCTGTCTCTCTGACAGCGTTTTCAGTTATATGGACAGACCCAGATCACATGCTGACATGATTTTGGAAAACGATAGAAAAAGGTTAATAATTTATGTTCGCAATAGTGCATCTCATGTTGAATGTTAATACCACTCAAAAGAAAATATCTTAATTATATACAATAGGAACTCTGGGTTCGTTAATGTTTATCTTCGTACCAAAGTTAAAAGTTTATCGGCTCAAGAACAAACCTTCAAATATTCTAATGCGTATGACATGAATAGGTGGGAAAATAAACAACTACTATGATGGGCAAATGCAGCCGAAATGAAGCCGACATTATCAGATAAAAACCAAAGGAGTGCAAACATATTGCATTTTACGATCTGTTTTACTATGTATCAATCTGCATCTGCAATTGAGCGATGGATCACGCAGAGGTTTTAATAAGCTTATATTTTTTCACCTGAAAGGAAAGACGAATTGCTACGGTAATTACTTAACAATGATTTAAACTTCAAGTTCTACTGGAAAACTATCACCTCCGTCTTCATTATTGTCAACATAGTTCCAACACACGGTTTCCTTTATGTGTGCTGTTTTTATTTCTTTTTGTGGAACTCGTATAGACTGTTCGTCAGCTGCTATAATCAAACTTTGTACCATTTCGAGATTCAAAGAGAATTTCAGTCATTGTTTTAAGGTGATATATAGCGTTTTAAATGATTGTTGAGACAAACAAATTTTAAATGTTTCAAAATATCATGAAGCCAGCACCAGCAATAACGTTGCATATACTAAATATTACATCAGACTGTGCTGCACTAAATCCTTCTCTCAAATAGCGTTTCAGATGTTCCTATCACAATGAAAACAGACTGAAGTATATGATCTGCTCTGAACGTTTCCGCATAAAAAAAAATGTACTGTGTACGATTATTATTCCTTGTTTCATGTAAGTATCAACGTCCGTCAAATTTGCTCAAAATATCCAATAAGTCACGTCGTCAAAATCATACTCATTTGGTTTTACCAATGATGAATTTATATTTATGATTTAATTTTTAAAGAGTATTTATCTCGCATTGTATTCATATATGAGTGACTTATTAATTTTCAGGTCTAAATAATTATAATTCATTAAATAATTATTCTTCATTTATATTTTACGAATTTGTAAATGTTGATAAATGCTATTTATCCAGTCTTTCATGTTATTTTTTTCTTACGAGTTTAAATATTTTCCTGTTTTCGATCTTCAAATCCTTGTGAATCATCCCACTCTCATCACAAATCAACAATTACTTCCGATATAGAATTATGAATAAATCATCATCGTATAGAGAGCATTCTACATCACGAACCGAACAATTGGTAACCTTATCCATCTTGAAATCGAAAAATGTTACAGATTGAATGCCGCCCTGATACACACCGACTAGTTACCAGTACATATCAAAGATGGTGGAACGCATTCGTACCTTGAATTCCGTTTAAGAGAAAGCGCGATATAAAAGATGGCAGATGGCCTATTAGACCTTGATCGTGCAGGTCATTCAGTATTCTGTACTTCAATGTCATGGAATTGTTCAAAACTTATGTAAGCTTAAATATTGAAAACGGCTGATTATAACTTTCCAAGTTATTCTGTGTGAGTTTCAACCAAGTTTTACCTTTTTGTTTTATAATCTTCTGAAGCCTTCTGAATACTTATACGATAAGGAAGTTTTACTGAAACTATTAACAACTGTATTTTGTATGTGGTTTTGTAACTGAAATGCTTACTTTTTATTTTCATATGTTGGACGAATTGTGGTTTCTTTTCCATTTAATTTGCTGACTATGTCCCATACTTTCTTACTTTCGGAAATATAATATAAAATAGACGCATATGTTTTCCATGAACCATCTATTTTCATTCGGCGACATTTAGCCCGGATAATACGGTACCTACTTAAATTTTAGCGCGTCAGATAATTATTATTGTTTTGAGGGCTTCTAGGCGTTGTATAATCGCTTGTTTACATTCTTTAGTGGGCCTAGGCTTTCGAGTTCTTTTACAGTTTAGGTGTGGACTTGGTAAAGGTCTCATCTGAAATCTCCATTTAAAAAAAATAAAATGTTTAATATTCTCATTTACATTTTAAAAAATTAAACACATTTAAAGAGTTTCAATCTTGGCCCAGTCGACCTTCTCTGTATTCGATAGTAGAATTGATTTATCAATTGCATGGTTTAATATTCATAAGATATATTAGAAAGTGGTCACTGTTGTGAAAGGTCTAAGAGGACTTCTAATCATTGTCTAAAATCAGCGAAAGAGAACGAATTGTAAACCAATTGTCAAGTTGATTCACGTTCATGTACCAGTTCTTAGATGTACATATGTCACAGTTACGGTTATATAGACAAATATTGTACACAACAACGGGAACTCCCTTTGGCCCCGTTACATGATCTGTGTTGGCATAATACATTATATATTTTAATATTGTCATCGCACCGTAATGCTCATCATATAAAATTAACATGTCATATTAAAAGATCGAGTAGTTAATATTATCAAAGCGAAAGCTTCCCATGTTTTGCATAATAACATTGAAGCCCGAATCAAGTTTCGAATTTCTTAACCATTAACAGTATTTAGCCTTCATAATTAAACTCGTCGTTTTCAGAAATCAAAAGTAACTATATAAATTTGTTCCTCTACTAAATAATATTTGTATACTATACACATGAGTGAGAAATACAGATTGTCTGGCGAAATATTCTTCATTTAGTTTAATTTCCTTTTGTTTCGCACTTTAAAAATATATCCATATAGTTTTTACACAGTCATCATATATCCTTGACTCTTACCTATGAAAATATAAATACTCTCATCGTAACGTGCAACGCCTGATTGTTAGTACCTACGAACGTTTTATACGTAACAAAGAAACGAGTATTTTTGTGCTAAAACTAAGATGTGGCAACTGCCTTACATTACAGATATGTAAAATTCAACATTCAAACATTAGACCAGATGGTACTCCCGTCTCTCAGCAATTACTTCCCCTACCTCGTCGACAACAATGATACATTTGTAGTGTTCATTGCAGAAAACAACTTGTCATGGTTTCAACTATGGTCAGATAGTTTACTAATGATGCACACTTGATTTGTTAGCAAGTGATTGGTTCCAAAAACCCTATTGCTTTCTAAAGTCACGTATATTTAAATGATAATCTTATAAACTTGAGCTGAATCTAAATAAAAGAGGGTGATGACTGGTTAGTTTAACTTTATAAACTTCGCTCTAGAATGTTGGTATATACTGAAAAGAATGTTTATTTACGTTAACGCCGGATATAGTTAAGCCTTTGATATCAAAAAGCAATATACTCTAACCATTTTATTTGACACTCGTTGAGATATCACATTTTTCTTACCACACGATAAATAACATAATTTATTAAACTAGGGAAAGAAAATATCGTATATATATATATATTGAAATTTAATCACATCTTATCTTGAGGATTAATGTGTTCTGCACAACAAATATATTAAAGGAACGATTCCAGCACATCCTACTGGCATGCATAAATCTTTTTTTCTGAAGAGAAGCCGTCTTCTCAAATGTCGCGAGAGAATACGAACTTGCTTTAATATGCCTATTAACTTACTTCTTTCAACAATGATATAACATGTGAACCTAGGCTTGGCATTGTGCATTTGAACTGAGCTGCACAACACCTTCTTCTCAACAAAAATATATGCATCCTCACAGAATATCCATTCTATTTTATTATTATCCGGATATCATGTAAATAAGGCATCAGCATCATTAGGTTAGTAAACTAGGAGGCAGCTCTAAAACCAGACTGAGAATTCTCCTATAAATCGTTCTATTTTGTAATTGTGTTAAGGAGCTCAAAATAAGACTAATATATTTTATTGGGGTGGCCAGAAAATATTTTGATATCCCAACCCTGCTGATCCCATTGTACAATAAAAATATGCCTAACAAAATATTAAAAATAACCAGTAGCACATAAGCCGTTATCATTCCATTAAGACATCTTCATTGCTTGTGGTTCCATTGAAGGGTCCTTTCCATGATGATGTCTTTCTTTTGACCGTTATTGGCACCCCGCACAGTTTTCCTTTTAGCGTTTGGCAACTTTCTGAATGTTTTTATGGGGTAACCTTCAAATGAGGTAGAAAATACACAACTTTTTGCATACATACATCCCCAAGAAAATCCCTAAACGAAACGAAATTTTTAAGCCACTCGTTTTGTGGACTGATTTTCATGATTAATTTCATGATTCACGTGTAATACAAAGATGTGTGCATTATAGGCAGGTCTGAAAGGAAATAGATGAGGTTTAACCAAGATTTAGAAACAGACATACAGACTAATACGCCTGGAAATCACTTAACATATAAAACCAGCTATCAAATAAGCCTGGAAATCATGTATCATATTCTACAGCAACGCTTTATTACAGACAGTATGAAAATCAAGAACGGTCTTATACAGTCAATTCGTACCGATCTATGTCCAATAATACAAATACGATTTAAACTAGATGGAACGGTATTATCTCCCTTTAAAACATAAATATTTTTCATCTAATAACGTTAAATTTTAAAGTTTTGCACAAAATTGGAAAATTATAAATATTTTTTATAATAGACATTGGTGTAATGTCAAAGTGTTAAAGTATTGATTCCGTCTTTACAATATGTTTCATCGACTAAATTGCTAAGGCCACGTTTTATTATTGTATCTGTCCCGAGTTTGTGAAGAATTTTTTCAGATTACATTTGTCTTTTAAAAATTGATATTAGCGTTTCGTGCTGTTTTAAAAATCATCACATTTCATACAGTACTTTACATAGCCACGAGGAATACCTTTTGCTTTCTTTGTCAGTTTATAATCGTAGACAATTACGGGATAAATTTTATTTCGAAGTCAAGCAAACTCTCTCACAGGCACAGACATAAACTAGTATTTAATTTTGCAAATAACTTTTTTTATTTGATTTATCATTAAATCCAGTACGGATCTGATAGTCTGATAAATCAAATAAGTCACGACTTTTATAAATATCATCATAAAAATCTTCGCATTTTATATTTATAAACTGACGAGTCAGTATCAGTAAATAGCAACTCTGAATCTGGCCACTGCTTTTTGCTGAAATTATAGTGAAAGTCGTGCATCAGCCACATTCATATATAAAGTACAGATGCACTAACATAAATCGGTTTATATAACTTTAAATTTTTCTTTCCTCGCTGTATTGCAACAAGATTTTCATTAAATGTTTTCATGCTGACAACACCGTCATCGTTAATTCATTTCTGCGATTTATATCATAATAATTTCAAGATTTACCTCGCTTTCTGATGTTCTCATTATTCTTTCCAAAAACGGAATTATTCATTACCTTAATAACGTTATTCTAAAGTTACTTAGCCACATGATGACGTGTGTTATTTAAGTCAATATGTCATCTACCTAGGCTAATTAAATTTTAGCACATGATGGACTTTTCTCAGAATTAGTCCTGCATCTACTGCTTGCTTTAAATTTTTTAATGTATCACGTTATTAATTTTACTTAATAAATTTGGAATAAACTTATTAACAATATAATTTTAGCTCTTGTCACGGATCGTTGCTCAGATGATAACTGTAATATATCATCAAAGACTGAACAAAATGGGTAGTCGTTNTGTAGATCATGTAACGAACTAGGGTAATCTAGATCAACTTCAACAAAGAATGAAACATTTTTGGGTAAATCTTTTTCAGTTTCTTAACGAAATTAATCTGGATATATCCAATGTAATCCACCGCCCGGCATTGGCTCTAACTTTGCATACCAATACAAATTGATTCAATCTAGATAAATAATATAACTCGACATGAGATATTTATAATTTTCTAGATATTTATTATTAGCTACCGCATACGTTTTGTTATAATAAAATTCCGCCTCTGATACATTTTTCAATAAAATAAAACATATGCACATCCGTCAAGAGATCTAATTCTATTTGTCATGTTTAATTAGAGCGTCCCACGAATGTCCAAGTTCAGAATAATACCAGCAGGGATCAAGTCTATAATTGCTTTGCTCACTCGATGAAAACTTTTAAAAATATCTGCTAGTTGTAAAACATATGTTTTCAAATATAAGTCATGATAATCACCAAATGTGTTACAATTAAATTTATTCCAAATATCTTGTGCATATTTGTACTCGTCATCTGTAATATCTTCAATCTTGATTTGTGAGCAATATTTATTTTTGCCAGGCTACAATCATCGAGATGCTCATACGGAAACACTCCTTTTCTTATCCGTAGATTAAATTTATCTCCAAAGCAAATTTTGTAGGTAAAGAAAACTCGCTACCACCTTTTATATTTACATTTTCTGCTAATTCTTCTAATGCTTTTGCCATGATATGACTATCTTACGGTGAAAGTTATGTAAAATGACAGGTATAAGCTTTGGTGCATGAAATTGTAAATTACAATTATTATGAGCTTCTCCTCTTTATTGCCCAGTTAAATGACTTAATCACGGACTACGCTTGAGTCTACCAATGACTTCACGTAAATATAAAAATTAATCGCTTAATTAAATTCAAGTTGTTGTTTAGACATTATTTTCATTGCAGCTGTCTTAAATAACTTGTTAGAAAATCTATTAAAATCATCTATAAGATTTTTAGCAGCCAAATTGTCGGACCCTTAGATTCACTAGCTTTACATCTATATAACTTAACCGGTCATGAAAATCTATCGTAGATGCAACGAACTATGTTATAAGCGACTCTGCAAGGAACGTCATGCTGTATTTTTTTTCTACTTGTTTTATTACGATTATTTGCAACACCAGCCACTGGTACGAGTAAGCAATCGAAAACTGCATAAATAACGAAAGGTATATTTGGCTTATTATTTAAATTTTACTTTATTAGGATTTTTTGGACTGGCTTAGTTCCTCTTTGTACGTTGACACTGTATTTGAGATGTCTCAGTAGCTTCTCATACAACATTTTATAAAATTATTTTTGGAAGATCAACGTAGGAACTACTTCGAAGTACGTTATATTTTGTTGTGTGAAATAAAACTTCTT
>QKMX01044049.1:0-10895 GCA_003401595.1 Venustaconcha ellipsiformis
CAGAAAAACCATTAAGCTGGTCTATTTCCATCAGACTCTGTTAGGTTATAGAGAAGTTAGCATAGGTGTTTCTATTTTAGCAATATCAGCCACATTTGATGGCAGATCATAGGAATCATTTGTCCTTCATGCCATGATTGTCTTTTGGTCAAATTTGATCAAATTCTGCAAAGCATTTTTTTTTTCCTTTTTAGTAACGAGCTGCCGTGTCTGATGGCAGACTGGCATTATTTGTATAAATACATCTGGCTTTCATGTCTGAATGCTTTCTATCAAATTTGGTCAAACGTGTTTTGAGACGTCATTTAAGGATCTTCTATTTTTAATAATCCAGGGTGTATTTGATAACAGATTGACAATGTTCATAACAACCTGAATTTCATGCCAGGATGATCAGAGTAAAATTCTCTTGAAAAGTTTAAGAAAGAAGTTTTAAAGAGGTTTTCTTTTTTTAGTAAGACAAGTCATACTGAAAGCAGATTGCCATCAGTTTGTACCAATTTTAATTACTGCTATGCCAAGATGCTGTGAAAGTTGATGATTCTGCTGAGCAGCTACTGAAATGAAGTTGTTTAAAAGCTGCTAAATTTTAAGTAACGGTGGCTCGAAAATAAATGAGGCAGACTGGTATCCACTAACATCAGAATGCTGTCAAATTTCATCAAATTCTGTGAAAAACAATTAGAGGTTGTTTTAATGTTTTCCTAATTTTAGTAAGAGTAGCCATATTTTGCTGGCAGATTAGCAACTAAAACTGACAGTTCTCTATGGCAGGAAGCTTTGTCAAATTTCATGAAATCCTCTGAAGGTTTTCTGTTCTGAAGATGTCATTTTAAGTTTTAATTTTTTCATATTTGGTAATGGTAACAGATATATATTATGGCAGAATGGCAAATTTTTTTAAAAACTTGGAAGCTTTTTTGCCATACTTTCTGCCAACTCTGGTCGAATTAATCCATTAGTCTTTGAGAAGTGTAAAATACAAACTATTTGTAGACGACAGACATTCACAATGGACATGTGGCAATATCATTATCTCAAATGGCCTTATAGCCAGAAGAACTAAATTTTGGCAGTTTCTTGATGGTCAATGTAATGGCAGTGACAGAGTTTATTCCACTTGTAAAAATATTGCATTGTATAAATGTAATACAAAAGTGAAGTAAACAAAGTTACTATCTTGGTTTAGGGGAAATTTAAAACCCTTATGTCATTTTATGCACACCTTTATGTCATTTGTTGCACAATCTGAAATTGAACAATATTTTACATTTTATGATAGAATATACAAAAATGAACAACTCCAGACTGGAAAACTTTCACATTAAAAGAATCTTTAGTATGAAAAATGTGGTGAAAAAATCATTAATGAAATTTTGTGTTGAAAAAATGAAAAGTAAATAAATACATCAGTATAGGATTTTAAGATTTTGAATAAAATTAATTTTAAGCATTTCAGTCTTAATATCTAAACAGAAGTATCTTGAAAATAAGATAAAATAGCATTTACTTGCTTACAGTTTGGGTCCAACTGCCAACAATACAGACCCTGATCTGCCAGAAGATCAGGATTTATTCTGTTTATTCTACTGATTAGTCCTAACAAAAACAGGAAAGACCATGATCTGCCTGTACATTATGCAGCAAATCTGGAGCTGTGCTGTTTGCAATTGGATCGGACTGGCCAAATATATATCATAGGGTGAACAAAATGAAAACTGCTGACATGCAAAACTGCTGACATGCGTAACAACAAATGATTATGAACACAAAAAAATTAATCAAATATAACACCCACATTTTTAAACTATAAATGACTTGTGCTTTCAATAAATCTTTGATGAGGAGAATGAGCAAACATAATTACATAAAAGACAATATTCTTGATAAAAGCCACACAGGACTTTACTAAATGTTGCTGAATTATTTTCTCAAATTTCTCTAGTTTTCATGCTTTGGTGGCGTTGACTTGCTACAAATGTTGTGAAAAAGGAGATTTTATTTCTCCTTTCAGAGAGTTGTCTGTCACAGTGTCTTCTGTTGGGTACTATCTGAAATTCACCAGACTCTACAAGAAATAGAAGTAAGAGCATGGTTTTAAAATTGTTCACTGACTTTATCATATACAAGGGCACTTAAATAAAATGCATCACCAAGAAACTTCACACTTATATTATTAACCATTTCTATGCACATCTGCAGCCTGAAGACATATTTCTTGTTTTCATTTGCTAAATTGAAATAAACCAGAATGTCATACATTATTTACTTCACTATCTGTGACATTTCTAAGTGATGCATACTACTGTAGCAGCTTTATACTTTCAGATATTGCTGTCAAAGTGGGCTGGGAATCCTGTAAATTTGATCACATCAAGGATTATTAGCAATAATGCCAAGTATCATAATCAATCAAGATTACCATTAAGCCATTAGGCTCTACCAGCTATATATCGATTCTTACAAATTTTTTTGCACTTTTGCAATCGAAGATTCTATTTTAGTTTACGCTGAATGGTTCCTGATCTATGCTAGTTATAAGAGCTGCTGCACTAATGGGAAGGGGCAATAACTCCATCAAATGACACTGAATTAGATTTTACGGTTGCTGAAATTATGCTGTTTAAACAAGCATGAGCTGGCATAATGATGGACAGCTGTAAAAGTTTATTCAAACAAGGCACCTGCATCTTAATGCAGTGCCCAATTCATGAAGACTGCATGAGAAATTTAAAGTAGAATCCAATCATCTGCTGTTTTTTCTTTATGCAGTCATCTTTTTATCAAGAACACTTTTAACAATGATGAGAATGTGCATGAACATGCAAACTGATACTTTTTTCCCCCTAAATTAAACTCACACAGGTCAATCTGTGAAAAAGACAAGGCAAAGACCTAAATCTAATTTTCCCTTCTTGAGCAAAAGAACAATGTGTCAAGCCACAATTATATAAAAAAGCAAGCACTAAGGGGAAAGGATGGTACAGAAAAGGTCTTACAAAAATTTCCTCTGGCTGGTTAAGGACAAAAAGCCAGATTTAAATGTCTGGAATTCTAGATTTTAAGGACAATTTATGTGCCTACCATAAATAAGCATGAATGTTTTGAAATACTTTTCTCAACTGGGATTCAATTTCTTTAGAACATCAAGTCGTACATCCTGAAGACACTCATGTCTACAATGATAAAGAGAGGCAGAGAATGATTCAGAATTCCTTTTAATGAGCTCAACAGCAAAGATTGTCTTAGCTTCTTATTACAAACTTATGCATCAAAACACTTTGATATTTTAAAAAAAAAACCATTTAAAGCACCCACAAAAAAAACACATGCACAGACCCATAAAAATCAAATTTATAATTTGAAGATTTTGGAAGATCAGCTGTTTGACATGAGGAAAATAGTACCTCAACAACTTGATTCATTTTAGCTGCTCTGAAACACTGAGCATGAACCTAAATTTGAGAACTGATTAAAAAGTTTAATAGAAATTGACAAAACAAGTAATAAATATTGCAGTTTTCTATATTGCAAAACCTATGTGATTAGATATGTGGTCTGAAACAGAAATACAATTTCTAAATATGCTATTTAAAATTTTTGTTTAATCCTCATGTATGATAAATAGTCAAAATCTACATGAAACAATGGGTGGAATCTAAAACATTCCAAATTTGTCAAATTCGGCAAAACTTCATTTAAATAATAGATGTTTATAATAACAAAAAAAAAAAAACCACATCAACAACAAATGCAACATAAACATAAACAAAAACTAAAAGAAAAATTCAATCAAAACTTGAAACCATCCAATCCAAATGATTCTCTTTAAAGATTCACAACACTTTGTTAAGAATGCAGGAAAAGGATTCAAAAATTGCACAAAAACATGCTGAATTCCACTTAAGAATGCATGCATATATTTGTTACAGTATTCTTATGAACCAAAGTCCAAAAACAGTGGCATTAAGCAACATGGAACATGGTTATTTGTTCTGAGAACGCAATAAAAAAAAATTGTATGCAATTACTATCATGGAGATGGATTGACCCATATTTAGGAAATGTGTATACATTTTCAATTAACATGTCAAGATATATGACAGTTATTGGATGATATACAAGATCTGTAGCAAATATGTGTGAATGGATGGACAGGCAGACAAATGAAAAAGGTTATTACTATAGATACAGAGCTCTAACAAAACATTAAGTGTAAGTTAAGTCACAATGGCCAAGTTTTGGTATGGTTTAGTTACTTCCATTTAGATGTGCTTACGTTCCAATTTTCATCAGCATAGGTGAAATACATTCTAAGATGGAAGATGTAACAACTAAAAATACTGAAGTCATCAAAGCACGTAAATTAGGTCACAGTGACCATGTTTTATATAACTGGAGTTCCTCTTCTTGAACTGCATCCACATACCCTATTGAAATGGAACTTGTAACATGTACACATGGTGAAAAAGAATCTTTAAAAAAAAATACAAATACACTCACGAATCTTGGTAATCCTGTTCAGATCCATCCATTTCTGATGGATTGCTATCTTCGTCCATACGTCGCCGTTTTACGGCTGTTGAGGCATGCTGAGGTATACCAAGATGAGGGGCAGGGGTTTGGACATCTGACCAATGAGACTGGTCACTAAGATTAGATGAATCTTCATTTGGATCTGAGAAAAATAAGAGATAATTTAACAAGAGCAATGTGAATTGCATATGATACACCCATCACATCTTTAGTAGTTCTCAAAATTAAGCACCAACAGGGGCATTGATGACACTGGGTTATAAGGACCCAGAGGTCTCAATGCCCAAGATCTTATAGTTAGGTATGCTATTTTGAGCTAAATCTTGAGCAATAACCATTATATACTTTTTAGACCTTATCATGACCATGACATTTCACCTTTGGACTCTAGGATCTAATATCTAAAAGTTTCTTTTAAGTGCAAATTATCCAAAGCTTTATCAAGAAACTTACTCTCTAACAAATGTTGTCCTGCAAAACCCATTTCTCTTCATGTCAAACTTGTACTGACTTTTGATCTTTCAACTACCAAATCAAAAGTCTTCTTTTGTCCACAAAATGAATACCCTGAATCTTAGTGTGTAATTTGTGAAATTTCTGTAGAAACTAAAGTGAAATTGAAGCAGAAAACAGCTCCTGAACTACTGAAGAATCACATCTCACATGAGCAAACATATCAACACATGACTGTTGGACATAGCTAAAAAGAATGCTGAATACGAAATAATTATTTTGACCAAAATTATTTTGATGTTTTAACTTAAAAATACTAAAAGCATCCTTCTTGAAAATTAGATGACATGCAAAGCGATCTTGATTAGTTAAAATGTTTATCATAATTCATCATCTGTACAATCATTTCAATGTGTCTTCAGCCAACCATTGTGGTCAGGCAATCGCTTGTTTAGAACAAATCAAACAGAATTATTCTGGAAGTGTCTTTCTCAATCTTACAAGACAAACTCCTAATCAAAAGAATGAAGATCAAGGTCTTTTTTTTTATTACCATTCTGACTTCTTTTCCATATCTGGGTACAAACCAACATGTGAACATTTTTTATTTTGGTGAAAAAGTTTACATATTCTCATAAGGTTATGTCAAATCAAGGAAATATACATTAGTCAAGTCAAGACTAATAAGCCAAATGTAAATCAAACCCTGCTTCGCATCAGAACTATACTGATAATAATTACTTTGTGAGCATGGAGTCAAAAGGAATTGAACTTTTCGTACATGAACCACGAATGTCATTTCATCTCATGGTCCCAAGTCCTACTAAACAAAAAACTCTGCAGCAAGTGTCTCCTTGCACTGAATTCTTGATTAATACCCCAATTCTAATTTTACATATTCACATGTGTTCTGCTGAACCATTTCCCATCTGTGTGCTAACCACCCTTAAAAACAAAACTTGAACACTGAGCTGACAATGCTATCACTGCCTGCAAAGTGATGTGACACAAAGAAAAACTCACTGCTTTGCTCAGCCTTTCGTTTGCCATATCTCCTCTGAGCTGCCTGTTTAAGAGTAATGGGGTGAATCTCATGCTCTCCTTGTACCAAACTGTTTCTGTACGTCATAAGTGACTGGGAGTTGTCACTAAGGGTCGATGCCAGGCCTGCTAACTGCTTATCCAAGTAATTCAATCTGAAATGTGATGTAATGTCAATAGAACTTAATCATGTTGAATATAACAATAACATCATCCAAAATGTTTTGCTGTTTACATTTGTAAAAATGGTAGCCATCCGTAACAAACCCTGTCACCAAAGATTCCTCATTAGATTACAAACCCAAAAAGTTATCAGCAGAATAAAGTGCAAACAAATGATGATGACTTTAAGGCCTCATCAATAACTGCTAATCATGGCAGTATTTGGATTGACTATAGTCATTTTAACAAGGAAAAGGACGTAGTTTAGTAAAAAAAAGAAAGATGCTGACCTGTAAGCAAAGCTGATATGCTCCCAGCATTTTATCGTAAAGGGGAGGGGAGGGAATTTCCCCCCACTTTTAAAATAATAAGGGGGAGTATAACAAAAATGAGGGTGAGGAGGGGAAACAGTCGTAGTTCAATATTTACCTATCACTTCAATATCAATCTCTCTCTTCCTGCTCCACTCTTTAAGACCCCTATTGAAATTAAAATCTTTCAAATATATTGACACTAGTTGTATAAGAATAATCTGTTGTTTCTGAGCATAAATTCTTTCTTATCAGTGTATAAATATTGTTCTGTACTGAGAACCACATTTCACCGTCTAGGGCATATTAATAGTTATAAGCTTAGTTAGCTGGAAGAAGTTTTGAAACTGTTCTTTATGCTTGTTCCCAGCTCCAATACTTTAATATAATTACTAACTTTAAAAATAAAATGCCTTTATTACCACGATCAGCCAGCATCTGCAGAACAAAATCATCATCTAAAGATGAACCACACTGGGAATCAGCCATCTTGGGCCTTCTAAATAGCATGTACAACAAATGCACATTTGTAAAATTTCAATGATGCAGGCCTTGGAGTACAGCAATGCTTGTCATGGGGCTCAATGTACCAATCAAATTTACTTTATCAATTATGTCAAGCCGAATAACCAGTTGTATAAACGGTTATAAAAAAAATACATCCGCAATGCAATATTTCTAATGGCTTGACTTTTGTCGCAAAAAGAACATTGAAGGTGAGCATGTGGATAAAATTGCATAGTGTGGAGAGTATATTTTCATGACTGGAAACTAATTTGCTGTATTACTGCTTTCCATATGTACAAATTAAAAAATTTGGTGAATCACATAACTGCATCTCTGCAAAAGTCATTAATTTTGCATCTATTTACTTATAACTAGAACTTGCAAAATCTGTAAATTCATCATCTCTCTAATCATGATGTTGCCATAGTAACACATGACTAAACAACCCCAGTGACTACCTTTCAACCATTCGATACGTCTGCAAATATATGAACAAAAACTGACAATGTACATACTGAAACATAAGATATTAGTGATATTATCTGAGGCCTAAAGTTGTATTTCAAAACTGATTCATTGCATACTATATTACATATTAAATATTAGTACTGTATTGCGTAAACTGGAAATCTCATAACCATGACCTTTTGATTACAGTATTAATCATCCCTAATGTAATACCATCAACATTAAATGTTTAATGCCTGCCAATGATCACTAAAGTTCACACAATTACACAACATAAACAGTAGCTTCATCATGCAGACATTTTGCATCACAAAATATGTGCAGTTTATAGCATCTAAGGTACTCCAATAAAGCTGGTCTGTTTACCTGACCAACTCCACTAAATATACTGTGAAACCTAGAACCGAATTAAACAAGGACAAGCCAGTATCTGGATTTTACTGCAAAATATTGTCATTTCCATAATTTGTGTTCTTATTCCACAAGTCTGCATTTTAAGGGTCATTTTTGTAGAACTTGTTTCAAAAACATAAAGGTCTTGGTAACCAGGTTGGATATTTTTTATTTCTTTCTTAGGAGTCTCCAGGACCTCCAAAGTTTCCAAGGAGTATTTCATTACATGAAAATTGAATCTTATCCATATATCATATTTCTAATCAGCAAATTGATTCTCACATCTGACTTGACTTCCTGATGAGATATTGTCCTTTTAAAAATACTTTCACCAAAACCTGATGCCAGAAAGACCAACTGATGGAGACAATATGACCAATACCTCTCACCTTTTGGCACATCTGCCACAGGTGGAACAAAAATGGACATAAAAAAATAATTTTGGTATAAGATCTGAACTAGAGTTATTAGTGACATGTACATTGCAAAGTGCATTCCTCACTACAGGACCTTAAACAAGTAAACTTACGTTGAGAACCAAGTTAGAACAATGGACATTCAGGGACAATAACATCTTTAAATAACAAAGTTGAATGCTTGAAATCCAACTTATTGAAGATCTTATCAATATCCTGGTGCATTTTATACAGTGATACCTCACTATAAGAACCTTCAATATAACACCATTCCTGTTATAAGGCAAGTATGGGCAAGGAGCCCATTTCATTATGTAGTAAAATTATGAGCCATGCTCTTCAGTATAAAGTGGTTTTATCATAAATCCGTACACTCTTTGGTGATCCCATAGATAGCTTTATAATCAAGCAATATGGTATTTCGATGTAATCCAATATCCCAAGTGATGCTTCAGAAACCCAAGCAAGCAAGATCAGAAATCATGGTCATAACTCCTCTAAATGCATTGAACTAACTCATTCAAGGGCTAATCAATTTTAAAAATACATGTCACAATCACTAAATCCAACAATTCCGAATGAAGTTATCTGGCAGGAACCAAAGTCAGGTGGGTGAAAAATCAGACGACATAACTGCTGTAATTAAGTTTAGCTGGAAATCAAGCTCATTCAGGATCTCATTCAAATAAGACACACACCAAATTTGGCTGTAATTTAACTAACCGTTTTAAACTTGTGGTTACTAGGACAGTCAATCGTATTTCTTTTAAATAATTCAACAGAATGCTAGAAATTGAAGTCATTCAAGATTTTGTCAATATAAAGTTGCATGTGAAGCTGGTTAAAATCCAACCCTGGAAAAGGTATGCTATGGAACTTAAAAGTTGAGCGGATGGACAACCAGTTAGCATAAGTCCAAACAATGATATTGAAAGCTGTGGATTGAATTCTTTGTAGATCTCACTACTTCAGAACTACACAAATTTTTTTTATTAAAATCCAATGAGCCTCAGTAAAATTGAACTTCAGAAACAAACATTTGCAAAGTCAGTTAAACAACTCCACTAAACAACAAGGAAGGCTGCACAGCAACTCCATCAAGGTCTCATCACATAAAGCTGCACACCAAATTTGTTCAAATCCAACAATTCCCAGTAAGTTATCCTGCAGAAACCAAACTTCCGATGAACAGACAGATGACAGACACAATTAATGATGCGGCGTTGCTAACTTCATTTAACTGACTCAAACTGAATGTATGATACCGATTAAGACGAGCCACAGCATTCAATCTATTCATACTCAACCTTCAAATATCAGAGGCATCAAAATGATTCCCAAAACTGAGGGGCATTTATCTGCAAGAAAAGACTTTTGTATTACAGTGAAGTTAAAACAGAAAATTTAGAATGTACATACACTGTCTTCTTGTCCTGTTTCATCAGCTTGTTGGTAAATTCACAAAGAACTTCCAGGAAGGCCAAGCAAGGAGGCGGTGTATTAGGGTCAGCTTCGGCATTAGATAAACTAAACATAATACCTTCCCTGAAATCATTACAATTATCTTCATAATAAATACTATTAACAAAAGCATGCAAACATAAATGACAAGAAGAATCAATCAAAGGTACTGATTCTCTAGGAGCCAAAAAAGAATTTCTACTACTCCACAATAGATTTTTATTTTTGTTTCCTTCATTTTAACTGCTAAGAACTAGACCCATGTCTGATACTTGTGTGCAAGTCCACTATATTAAATATGGTACCAAAATTATGTTCTTAAATGTTAAAGTTCACATGTTAACATGATACACAATCCATTGTCATGGCCTTTGACAATGAACAGGATTTCATTTAAAGAAGTTTCCCATACTATGTTAAGGTATACTCACATACAACATTTCGCTAAATCAATATTTTATAGGGAAAATGTTCTTGATAATCTACAGACATGTGTACAGACAATTTTTTTATAAAAATCCATTGATAATTGTTTGTGTTAGCATGCTAACAAGTCAAAACAGCAAGAACCTAAGTAAAGACCTAAAAACTAGTGTTGCTGTAATGATGATCAACTTTCTTTATTGGAATGCAAAAGAATACAAATTATTCCAAACCACTGTCTTCATATCCTCAATGAAGTTTTAAAAAATTAAAGACAAGCAATGAAATCTGCCTAAACGCCAAAGTAAACAAATTTCCACGAAAGTCTAAATATCTTGGTAGACAAGATCACAATTTTGTTAAGAACTATTCCACATTGCATGCAACATTTTCATGAAGGAGAAAAACTCACCACCATGGCTCCAATGTCACCGTTCATGCACACAAGGTAGTGACGATAAGATTTTCAAGATGGCCACTACAGTGCCATGTTAGAGGTAGATCAGAGTCACATTCTTCATTCAAGTCCAATTACAAATTGCTATGGTGCTATGGTGTTTTAGTGAAAACCCCCGTGTTAATATAACTGTCCAATCTGGAGATACAACAATTCCAGACAGCCATCAAGGCAGCCATTTTGATCTGCATCATTTTAATAAAAAAGAATTATTTCAAGGTTTCTTTTCAGGAGAGGTAGCTGTACAAGATTTTTCACATTTTGGTA
>QKMX01044071.1:0-11174 GCA_003401595.1 Venustaconcha ellipsiformis
ATAGATAGATAGATAGAGAGAGAGAGAGAGATAGATAGAGAGAGAGATAGATAGACTTGCAGATAGGCAGACAGACAGGCAGACAGAGAGACAGACAGACGGATATACAATTATGGTGGAAGAACGTAGTTAATTTTAAAAAAATTTAAGGAAAGCCAGCAATTTTAATTGAATAATAAGTTAAACCTTGGGATGCTTTATTAGAACTATTCTTTAATCAAGTGTTCAAACTGAACGATATGTTATAAACTAGAATACAGTAAGATACTTTAGTATGTATCTACTTCCTCCATCTCACATATACATTTGAAAGAATAGAAAATATAATATAATCGTGCGTTTGAACGCACACTATTGTTGCAATTTTATCTAATAATTAACAGCGAGTCTTTACTTTCATTTTTCTCGTTCTATCAATGGACATATTGACCGTATCCTCATTTGTTTTGCAAAAGAAATAAATAACATTCACTGTAACAAATTTGTATTATCCAGTTCAATAAATTTTCCAATCCCGTTATAAGTAACTGTCAAACCAGTCTTTTCCATCAAATGTCCCCATTGCATTCCACGAAAAAAAATATTTTAAGAGTTATTCAGCTCCTGAAATCTTTTCTTATGTTACATGATGCAAATATTGATGCATTCACAATAAAAGTAAAGTAAATTATATTGGTCTACTGCCCCATGAGTCTAATAGATCACTCAACAAAAAAATGATCGTAGTGATAATGCATGGTTGCTGCTTCACACACGTCACTCATAAACTGATATAGTCATGTGCATATCATCTGATTATTTCCTAATTTTATTCATGATTTAAAATGAAATTCGTGTTTAAAACGTTGAACTTCAAACACTTTGTTTAGTTTTGCAGTTACCTATAGTGCATTTATTAAAAAAAAGAAGATAATTAAAAGACATATCTTTATCACAATAATTCGAGATTGAATGATAAAGCAAGTGTTGTTGACAACATCAGAAAATCCGGATCATGATTATTGCATCTGAATTCTCTGACGTTGACAAACCGTTGTGCTATAAAATCCATAATATACTATATTGCAGCAATACATTTTTCAGGGATCTATTTTTAAAGACAATGTGTATACATGTGAAATATCAACTATACAGTGAACTGTTCTGGTAGAACTAAAAGGAACTAGAAGAATCTGTGTATTAACAGTTAGTTAACGCTTCGCATCCCAGAACGAGTGTGTCCGCTACAACAATACATTCTGCCACTAACCCGAGCGGTGTTGGAAATTTGAAATGTTACTTTTCATGAGCATGTATAGTATTTTTTGTTATTATTATTATGATCATTATTTAACTAATTAATTAATTAATTCATACTAATTGATGATGATGTAATAGATAAATGAGATGCTTGAGGTACGAAAGTAAAAAGTTCATTCACATCAACAAATATAAACACTGTCTAGGTACTAGTGTTCCTAGAAGTGAAAGCGCTTTTGTGCTTCCCATTTAAATCCCGCGAAATGCATTATTTGATATGGAGAATTAGAGTGTTTGGGTCATATTGTCAGTGGAGAAAGGAATTTAAAACCTCACCACAACGAATTGTTAGACATCTTTTGTCCATTACCTGATCTGACAAGGAAGAGGCCAACAAATGAAGTGTTGTGGGGTACATCACAATTAAAAGTGTTTTATGCGCTCCAGAAAAAATTGATCAGTGCAAATATATTAAATGTAAATAATCCACGCAAATCATTCATTTTAAGATGTGATGCATCTAGTCTCTGGATAAAAGCGTGTTGCTGAAGGAGAAAGTCATGTTAAAGTTGCATAGGTCTGTTCGAGCGGGAGATTGCGGCATAGGAAGTACAACTATTTCTTAGTCAAGAAAAGAGTTCTTGGGCAGTTGTAGGGGTTGAGTGGGGGTGGGAATATATCATACCTTAACTTGTTTGTGAGGGATTTCATTCTTGGAATTCACGTCGATTCCCTTTTATATTTAAATAAGGTTTTGATCACTATCGCTGAATCAGTGCGTTTTTATTGATACTACAACATTGTTGATTACAAATAGAGGCAATTCAAGAGGTTGTACATGTAGGTGCAGACTAGTGTATGATTGGCACATCTGTTGTTTATTAACTAGTGTCTGTATCGCAATTAATGAGTTACAAGCACTGTTTCCGGTTATTCTCAATCTGTGTTGAACTCATTAATATGTCGACATTCTTGTTTTGGGACAAAGTCATAGGATAAGGCAAGAACATAACGTGGTGATGCATTTGAACTTGTATGTAATTTATATTGCTGACTCGCACAGCATTATCCGAGAAGTTTAGTTATAATTACCTTGTTAAAAGTAACTATGTAATTGGTTCATCTTCCTGTAGGCCGTTCGTAGCAAGATTCAAATGTTACACTATGCTCAAAAACGCTACGCTTAGGTCTTGCGTGTTTCCTTTTTAGTTTTATAGGATGTATATGATATCTTCGGGAACGTTATCCTGAGGTCATGTCTGGTAGTGTCTACATTACAGACAGTGTAATAAAGCATAGAACTGGCAAAATGGTAGCGTAGCTGACAGTATCTTACCATTGCCGGGAGTATGGCAGCTTAGATAGTAGTATAGAAACATATCAGGCAGTATTGTAGCGTACCTAGTGGTATGGCAGCGTGTCTGACAATGTCGCTGTATAACTGAGAGTTTGGTAGCATAACTGGCAAAAGGGCATCATGAATAGCAATAAAGCCAGTTAGTTGAAAACAAAGTAACATTGTTTGAAACCTGGTTGGCAATAATATCACTTGATGATCAACAGAGTAACATAGTAGGCATCATAACAAGTTATTCATCACCAAAGCAAAGTTACTGACAACAGAGCAGCACAACGACATCACCGGAAAGAAAACAAGATAGTCACGAGATTTCGTTTAAAAGATGTAAAATTTGAACTATGTAATTATATCTTGAACTTTGAATATGGACCATAAGTCCATATTTTATATGCACCTCCCACATGCTTATGATAACGTGTTTCTATTGTAGACAATATATAATGCTACGTTCTTATCGTATGACTTTTAGAACACATGTTTTTTGGTATTCATAAATGTCTAATTCGTCTTTTGGGTTACTATCATTACGTATAAGGAAGTGAATTATTATGGTATATTTGCTTCTTTTTTCATGTGTTTATCGTTAGTATTTTTATACCTTTCATTGATAGATTAAAATTAATGATGGGGGTTTTGAGACTTATACATCAAATTCGTCAGATATTTTCGTTCTCATAAAATTTGTATCATGTTTTAACTAGATCTATATCCATACGATTTCTACACTGTTACAAAAAGGTTGTTACATCAAATGTATCATTCCTATCTTAACATAATTCTTTATGGATTCTGCTTTAGTTGTCTTCAGTGATATTTTGAGAGGACATATTGATTAAGGTATTCACTGGAATTGAATAGTTCTTATAGATATTTTGGACATAACCAATAATATGGGATTATTGTGAATTCATTCATAGACATACTGGAATAAGTCATTGTGATATATCACGACTATAGGCATATCATTACAATCTTTATTGTCATTTATTCGGCACATATTAGAATCCAATAAGAATGCTCTTTTCTTTTGGCCCTGGAAAACAAATTTAGGAGCATTTCCTATCTAATCACAATATTAAAAGATCAGTTTAAATTTGGATTTGTGTGTTCTAAGAATAAAATTATTGACTTTCATGAAACAAGTTGTTTTTTGTTTCAATAACAGCAATAACTTACTCATTGCCTTTGTCTGGCTTTATTTTTCGTGCCAAAAAACCACCGTTCATTTTATGTTCAGAAAACCTAACAGAGACCGTCTAGCAGCGTTTCGTTTCCTCCCTTAGCGACCTTAGAAAGGAAGGGGTAAGTTTGCACCCTTCATATCCCAAATATGTGGGTGAGGGTCACTCATAAGGACTTCAGCCCACTCTTGCAACACATTGCTGTCTCAGACCTTAACGCTGGAGCTAGCCTAGTCCTCTTTTCCGAGGTTTGATCAAACATCACGGTCGATGTTTGCGTCCTTGTAATATAGAGCGAGGGGTAAAGATTCCAGTTTCTTTCTTACCAATTCAGTCTTTGAAACTGAGGGAGAAATTTCCCAACCTTTAACAGAAAGGAGAAGTCGAGAGGGTCTATAAAGAACAAGAAAAGCCGCCTAACTTCCATCCCCGTATATTTCTGGTTATAAAGAAACCTGGAATGTTTATATAGTAATCAACCTCTTCCATTTAAATTTTAATTTATTTTCTGGAGGAAACGTTCAAGATAAAGACCACTTCCTAATTGCTGATAGCCAGTCCGATTGGCCAATTTCCGTGTATGTTCAGTATGATTATCTTCACATTACAATATTTCCTCCTCACGCAAATATCAACGGTTTGAATTAGGAAACGAAGGTTTTCAATTCCGAGTCTACAGTTCCGACTTTGTTTCCTACGGGTATTGAGTTTGTAGCAGCTTCCTTCCTATTACTGGGAAAACCATTTTTTTAGTACATCAACAAGCTTATCCACACTGTTCTGGTCTAGTCCTTTCATCAAGATCTGTATCGCTGTTGGTCCGTGGTGACTCAATTGAGCCTTTAGCGCAACAATGAGAAATCGGAACTTGTTACATCGCAAGACCTTGTTTGGGTGGAGTGAAATTCTTCACAAATCAAAACAAAGATTTCCTCCGGATTTGGAAGCATCTAATATTGGCTTTTTAAGACTGTACCTGTCCCGTATGGAAAACTTGAGCTGATTTAGAACCGGAGGGCATACATAGTCATGGCCTTTAGATCCCGTTCGAACCACCCCGCCACATACACAAAATAGAATTGAAAGCAGTATTGATAGTGTTGCAATGATGGATTGACAGTGTATATTGTTTATGTGTCATGGTCTCCTCCAAAACACGTCCGTCATATCTTATCTAATACGGCAAGGAGACAAAAATCCAATGCCGTTTTGTGTGGAAATCTGAAATCTCTTCCGCTGGGCCACCTCGGAGAACATAACACTCAGTGTTCGTCATATTCCAGGTAGAAATAACGTTTGGGAGGACAGTTCTTCCAGAAATGACAAGGCCACTCTAATAGCATTGATATTAAATCAATTTGTTAAAGAGTTTATTTCCACACTAATGGACATAGTTACAACCAGCTTCAAAATCATATATTCCTTTAGGTTTATTCTGTCCAGCATCAATGAGAATGGGCAGTGGATGTCTGCAGGGCTCGTGGTTCAGCAATATATTAGACATGTTGATCACTCAACTCAGTTCTCGTCCTTGAAGAACGGATGTTCTGTCTCTACTCAGCGGGATCCCTCCTGAAAATAGCCAACAAATTTTCCAACTTCACTCTTGGTTTTATCTCAAGCGGTCTGTCAGCCAGAACACACTTTCTAGCTAAGTTGCCAGTTGCATCATTCCATTCAGGAGAGCTTCAATATCCAAGTTCTGATGATGACAGATGGAGAATATGTTGTGATTTTTATGAAGGAAACGCGTTCATCTTAGCAATCCATCTGTATTTGTGTTGCCGATTACATTGTTTCCATAGCGAATACTAGATCGTCTGTATCTAATATCAAGGACTTTATAAATGCCCTTAAAACTGTTTACTTCTTTAAAGGTATGTTAATTGGTTTGGATTACCACCTTGCCGATGTTATTAGGTATTTTAGATGTAGAGACATGTATCGAACATTCTTATTTCTAGATGAAATCTTTCTTGTGTGGCATGGTCATTAATGCAAAACACCATATAAGTTATTGAGTGAGACTTTCATTCAGGACCTCAATCTCAAGACTGAGTTTCTATTTGCCTTCGCATCTGTGCAAAGATGTAAGTGAGATTCTCGCATTATATATTGAACTAGGATGTCTCCGTTTGATGGGATTTACAATTCGGTTTCCCTACGTTGTCATCTGGGATTCTAAGCCAAAATTAAACTACCTTTAATGGCTTCACTACCTATTGAAATCCATAGTTGCAGTCGACTCTGTGCTGCGGATGATACAGATGGACTTTAATTCCTCGTGATACACTCTATGTTTTTATGTTTAGCTTTAGGTAAGTTATTGTTGCTAGTAAATATAGTTGGGTTTTTTTTGTTTGTTTTTTTTTTCAGGCAGATAAAACTACTTGTAACTAAGCAGTACTGAACCAGAGCTATTCTGAAATTTCTTCAGCCAAGGCAATATGCAAGAGTGGATTGCATCATAGTGGAAATTCGTGACGCTAGGGTAGGGGTATGCACATCAAAATGTGGATAAATTTGTATATCTTCGTATATGTGATTAAAAGAATTGCAATTAAAAAAAGCAAATAAAGCTTATAAAGCGTCATTTTCAGAAAGAATTAAAGAAATTAAAAAATCAATTATATGCAATTCATGTCGAAATATTACATATGAATATTAGTTTTGATCACGTTTGTCCCTATTACAGTATTACTAGTCACAAATAGAAGTTTCTAAGAGTCTTTTATTCTCTGGTATTTTGCCTTTGTCAGAGAAAATTTCTCCTAATTTAAGTGGTTTTATTCAGGACTATAGTGCTGCTTTGCTACTGTTCCTCTTCATTATGTATATTTTTTATCAGACTTAGTCCAAGGATCCGTGACTGTTGGAGCAGAAATCTTTATTAACTGAGTATATTCATTTACTAAAAGACAATTACATAGCTGAAGACCAGTGATGGATAATCCACTTGCAATTAACAATCCATGTTTGGTTCAAAAGCCTTATCTTGTTGCTATTGAAATCCCTTGCTTATGCCCTCTTTCTGCACTTATAGATTTATGACATAAGAAATTTCTATAATGAAGGTAATCAAAACGTGTCCCTTAGCTGATATATTTGTTAGTCAGACTATTTTTGATGTCACTTTTTCTTCATATATTGATTAGTCAATAAACTTCGATCACAGTTATCTTCTTTTAACAATTGCTTCTCTCTATTCTATTGAGGGTAACAAAAAGACAACCGTTTCCTATCAAACAGAAACAAAAACCCGATATCTCATATTTGTTCCATGCCGAAAATCAGAACTGCTTTTGTTTATAAATACTGTTCATCTTGTCAAACTTGTCCAAATTTACACACCAAAAACAAAATTCCTTGGTCTAATCTCCAACATATTCATTATTTTGATGAACCATACAGCAGAAACAATCTAGACTCTGTCGGTCACTTACCTAACACCAAATTAGGCTAACGATACTTGTTAACTATAATGTATATTTGTCTTAGAAATTTAAACTAAAATCGAAGGAAAAGTTCTCATAATTGTTTATAACTTAAAAAATATCCAGTCTGATCAAGGGTTAAATTTTGCTTATGGGATTTTTTAAACAATTTATACATGACGTATGGATGAGCTAGATTAAATCTACAGCCTAACACTCTGAACGTTAATGGGTTTTAGAACAATTTCATCAAACTGTAAAGTATATGACCAGGCCGTATTGCTTTAATGCGAACAAAGATCGGCATGTGAGTGTTCATTTGATGTTGTTTGCAGTTGGAGAAATAAATCCACAATCACTAAATTTTAGTCCTTTGAACTTGTATTTGGATATACTGTTAGTGGACACATGAATACTTTTAAAGAGGCACTTTGTTCAAATAAAGATTTCAAGATTAATCTTACTGACAATATTTCTGATTTCAAATAAAATGTCAAATGTATGTGCAGTAACAATTACTCATCTTCCCTCTCATCAGTAAAAACGAAATTAAACTACGGTAGAACAGAGAGGGTTTTTCAACCTATTGATGGAATTCTGTATCTCTTTCTTATATAGTAAAATACTATTCAGGCTACATAGTACAGGCCTTGCAGAAAGTAAAAAGACTGTAAATGACTTAAATTATATCACTAACATTCCTGAGAACAGGAGAAAATATAATTTTATTATACATATTTTAAATTAGTATTTTGGTAGTGATTGTGCTATTATTCATTCAATCAATTTTTTGTGCCTGTTACACACCGTGAGGATATAAATTGTGAAATTTAATCAGAATATTGTGTCTTTAGTTTAGTCAGTCGTCGGGATTAAAAAATATTGAAACATCAGGAACACAAACATTCCCACATACAGCCAGAAGAAATGATTAAGCAAACTGCTATTAAGTTATATGAGCATTTGCTTCAAGGTGTTCAGGCACCAAAATAAATAAAAAATTGCTACTGTGAAATATCATCAATAGGTGACGAATCCATCTCACGCAAGAATGTTCGACATGAACTGTAGTTCAATATTTGGTGAAGAAATGATTTCTTTGAACTAAGTATATGTAACTGTATTTTGCCATTTATTCTTGTGTCAAAGCAAGATAATAAATTCTTTATCTTTTCTGATTATAGAACTTTGAGACTTGTCACCAAAACAAACCAATTTCCTATGCTCATAATCGATTGCTGCATTGACAAGAGTGAAACTTCGAAAAATGTCACTAAGTTCCAATCACGAAAAGAGTAAAAAAAAATTCGGTATTTGCAACACCATGTTTTCTTCAACAAACAATGTCATGCCGTATGGTAAAAAAAAATATCGTTCTTTATTCCAGCATTTAATGAATATGATAACATCTGGTCTAGACAACTGTGAATCGTACATGTATGACTTCAGCTTCGACACATTTGAAGATAATTTGAAACCCTTTGGGCAATTCGGAATTCCTTGATCGACTCAGGAATACAAATATGAGAATTAATTTCCGTAAAAAGTGACCTTTGCCGTGCATGTATTACATCTTTAGGACAGAATGTAGAAAGCGGTCAAAATTAAACCTGTCCAAGTTTATGTCAGTGTCATCATATAATTATCAGTGCCTTTCAGTATAAAGCAACTGATGCCATGATTGGGTATAGCTTGATATGATCAGCAAATAGGTTAATATTTTTCATAACTGCTGAATCGCTACTAAAAGGATGATATAAAAGTTTTATTTAAAGTTGTATTGAGCTGACAAATATCAGGAGGCTTTTGATTAAATAAGGACCCTACTTAAGATTGGACTGGATTTCAGTTCCAGTTCAATCATTTAGAATGACTGTTAGTGTGATGACTGGGTTGATGGAGTATTGAATGAAGCAGACAGAAATGTCGTAGATCATCTTAGTATGATATATCTCTTGAAAACAACTACACAGATACATTATTCTACAATCTAAAATGAATGTTTTGACATAGTATTGACTTTACAGGATTTTAAAATGAATATTAGTTTTACTCATTCTCCTAGTATTCAATTAAGTGATCACAGACCAGTTATTTTCTTTAATAATACGAAAAGCAAACTTTAAAGACTGCTCTCGTTGTATTTTGTCGCAACAAAATCGGTCCTATTATTAGCACATTAATAGAACAGATTATGTAATTTCAGGTGGACTTTCATGTTTAAGTTTAAATATACTTTTTGTAATTTATACAATAATCTTACCACAGTAATTCTTGCCAAAGTGCCGACGGCAATAGAATTCTTCTGACAACTCCAGGCACAAATAACGTTATACCGTACGTCCACAGTAAGTTCTCTTCCCTGACAAAGTAAACTGCGTTTTAAACGTTTAGAAGTTTATAATGCGAAATGAAAAGTAGACCTCACACGAGATTTTTTTCTTGCGAAGAAACAAAATCTGCATGTATATTATTTTCAGCTAAACAAGTCTAAAACATATATTGACTGCCATTAACAAGATTATATCGTGCCTGGAATGCTCTAATATATTACCCAAATAAATGCAATATAGGTCATCGATGCAACTATCAAAAAGCTCATAATTGATAATATTCGGTCAGTAATTCGTTGATGCTAATGAAAAAATCCATTAGCATATGGTTTTCTGATAAGGCAACTAAAATGATTATCGGTTTTACTCTTCTCCATATTCTCGTGGCGGGGTATACAGAACCAATAACTTTCTAATTGATAAGATTGTTTTATCGATACAGTGCAGTAGAAAAGTGAGTTGATTCTTCCATATTGATGAAAATACAATATTATTTGGATGACCTTCCACTTTGTTTCATTACAACAGTTTTATATAGCGTTCACGAATTTGTGGTCAGATAGTGCGAAATATTAGCAAATATATCAAATTGCATTTTAAGTGCTGTTAAACAGATTGTGTTGGGAATTTATGTAACAACTGCTTAATTAGATTTGCCACTGTAAATGGAAAAAGGTTGATGTATACATACAGAACACTACATCTCACTACTGGTAGTGACGCTGTTATTTTTTAAATGTTTCTACCCATTTTCGTAAACGTGGCAATTCCTTTCTTTATCTTTAAAGTCCGACCTTCTCATTTACGGATGAATATTTGTGGTTGTCTTGTACATGGTTCATATATAAAGCCACTATAACACAATTGGTCAGTGAAATTAGCGTCTATACTGTTCCCAATTACCAATTTGCTGTCTTGGTTATGCATTCTATTTTTATATGTATTTAAAGCCATTCTAGCAAACTAGCTCTTTAGAAACTTATTCAGGTTTGTAACATAGGTATATAGCGAACTACCGATAGAAGCAAGCAATGTTTGCTGACCGTAAGATAATTATTTGTAAGAGACAAGACGATCTCATCAAATTCACAGGCCAAACAAGCTGTCCAGTTTTGCCGAATGTATGCACCAAAGATCTCAACTCGTATCCATTGTCATGTAAACTATATGAAAACAGCATTCATTAAGCTTAGTTTAAAAAAGATGCATGGTTACTATCGAGGAGTTTAGAAATATTTGCACATGTGCCTGATACAAAAATTATTTCTAATATTGCTTCAAGTAATAAATTTTTGACCTTAAACAATTGAAAGTTTATCGGAAACATTTATCCAAAATGATGGAGTTTCGTTTTTTTGTGAATTGAATGTGCCACAACTAAAATAATGAAATTGTCATGTATTTCAGTGTGTTCAAAGTGATCTAGTTTTGGCGTATCAACATTTTAGTCATAAAAACATCTTACTTGTACTATTGAGGTAAGGAGGTACAATAAAATAAACTGTAAGATCAAGTGACCTCGTTTAATCGTTATTTGCCCTGTTCATACCATCATACCAATGATGTCGGTATACGGTATAGTTTATAAATAACAAAGTAAATAAATAAATAAATAAATAAATAAATA
>QKMX01044077.1:0-11934 GCA_003401595.1 Venustaconcha ellipsiformis
AGCTGTTAGTATCATTTTTGTAAGTCTTTGGTATGACCCGGCCGGTTATCAAACTCAAGACCTCCAGGAAAGAGACTGTGAGACTGTCCTAATATCATATCTGATATGGAAGGACAAAACTTTTAAGTGCTGATCTGCGAAATGCTGAAAACGAACTTCAAGAATTCGAAAACTTGTAGAAAACAAAATAAAGAAAAACCTGTACGAAATGACGATAGGATGTTCATGTTTAAAACCTATGATCGAATATTCAAACCAGAAGCTTCTGATTACGATGTTGACGCCCTTTAAAGAACACGCATGGTACCATCACCCACCCCTCCACATAGAACGTAAAATTTCCACTGTTGGGTCTTTCTGCATTGCATCAACTACAAACAGTATTGCACAACCCGCTTTGACATCGCAACCTACCGCGATCGAGAATTCCAGTTAGATCATCTTCTGCGAAATCGGGAATAAAAATGTCAAAGTAAAGGTAAAGGCATTAGGTACAACAAAATAGAACAGAGCTTGTTACGTGCCTAAAGCTGCTTGAATGCAGTCGGCAAACAGGCAATGTTGACCCTAAAATAGATAATGAAATCCCACAAGCACTAGATTACTAGCTTTAACAAAATATGCCTAATAAAACGGAACCCAAATTGTTTTTTGTGCAAAGACTTAGTATAGGTAGAATGTCGCAAACACTTCTCTTACTCCTTAAGTCGGCAACAGGAAGCAAAATACCTACATAGTCGTTATAGGACACTACCAAGAAATCGCTTTGACCTATGCTGAACTATGGAACTCGTTTAACTGTGTCACAGCTAGCAACAGCAGTTACAATTATTTATTTCTGCCAACGATGCCCAAACAATGAGCATCAAAGACGTCTACATTGGTGTATGAATCGCTGACTGATACAAAAAAAACCAACAGGCAATACGAGCGAGAAAATCGAAATTGTACCCAGCTATTTCTTTTTGAAGATACGGATGACCTTCGTGACGACTGCAGGATCGACTTTACTATCACAAAACACTTAAGACACATACTTGTTTTCAACTCACAAGAACGTGGTGTCCACGATGGCGGAATTATCCTGTCAAAATTAGCGATTTAAGCCGACTATTCATCAGCTGTTCCACTGCCAAAGACTCGTACGATACAAACGGCGGTCAAGTTCATATGATTTACAGCTTTAGTCTTAATACTCGTCCATGATGGCTTATGGCAGTGAAACCACTTACCTACAAACCAAGAAACAACATCTACAGCATGTTAGAAATTATTACTTCAATCATGGATCAAAGCGGTAGCTCTGTGAGCCTCTATTACGCACGGGTTGGGGAAAACTTTTATCTGCATTTAACACCGGTGGTCAAAACTCTAACCAGGTTGTATAAATGAAGCCAATGCTTTTAAGGCGTAAAAGATAGAAAAGGATTTCCATCAACTCTATCTTCAACGATCGCTAAGGCTATACCAAGCATAGTTAAACGAGCTGCTCTACTTGCTTTGAAGAGATGTTGCATCAACTGGACAACAGGTTGAAATCAAGATCAGACGTACTATTTTGTCCAGGTTTACCAAAAGGCTCTATTCAGAAGATACGCGTCTGCACCAGTGTCACGTCCTTAGCAGCACAGTCAATCGACATAGAGAGTAGCTAGTTGACATGACAAAAAGCTGCCTAAGCATATATGTGTAACCTTTCAACGCTCTTTACGAGATGAAGACTAGGAACAAAGCTGCAAGATAATTTAACTCATGGTGCTGACTCATATTGCTGTTGGAGTAATAGCAGGCAGTATCCTGATCTTGAACTCAAATGTGACTTGGATTAGAATATATAAATTATTCTTGTGCGTACTTTTTCCTTTAAGAAGGTATGCATAAATAACAGGGTGTTGATTCTGATCACTTATATAACTTACCAAAACAAACTGTATTTTACTGGCATCAATTATCTTGTTCTATTCAAAGATATTCCAACGTTTGAAACAATCTCTTTGGTGTGGACGACTGCAAAATGTATCCACTGCATTTGTAACCAGAGCCGTGAAAGAAATTTTGATCTGTTCTTCAGTGACAACGGAACTAAGTATAGTCACTATTGTTGGATCTAACATATCATTATGCTTATGAGTTGTAAATGCATGAGGCTCAACGACCGGGTGTTGTACTGAAGAAACACGGATTCACCAGATAGGATTTACTCGCGCGCGCAACAACGTCTATGACTCGTACTTGATAGTAAAATACTTTTGAAATGTAACCAAGACATAAAATGCAATCCAAGCAACATGGTGTGTTAAATTTCATTTTCATGTCTCCATCTGCGCATTAATAACATTTATCAGTTTGTTGCCGATTTGCTGGATGAGTTAGTGAAGAATACTCAAGTATTTAGACATACCACGGGATATTTTGGAGACCATCTTAATTTCGAGGCGAACAGAGGAGTTACTATGTAAGACGCGGGAGGTAATTCACTCCATAAATCCTAGACAGTATCTCGACAAAGGTATTTGCTTGATTGATTAGAGTTCATCTTGTAATAAAATTCAAACAAGCATACTGAACGAAAATATTACATTGATTTTACACAAGCAAGAGAAGAATGACGATGACTATCTGAAAGCACTTGAAACATATTATGCCCCAATGAATGCAATGATGTTGGACATGATAAGACTTTCTTCGTAAGACAACGAAAAATAGTTTTTGAATGATGTCATTAGCACTTTAGCCATAGGCTAAGAAAGAATAACAACTGTGATATTTATTTGCAAAGGGCAATAAATGAGACATTGTTTACAAATGAATACCATGTTTTATTCCGACCAATGCAACAATAATATACTGTCATTTTATGAACACAAAGCATGTTCCCTGTAAGTGATACTGATTAAAGCATTTTTCTCTCTTCTGTTTTAAAATAGTTTTAATATCATTTTCTCCAGGTATGGTCTCTTGAACCGTCTCTAGATTAACAATCTTATTATAGATTTTGTTGCCATTTAGATGATCAAAACAAGGCTGTTGAAGAAATCAAAAACAATACGGTGCTAACTCATTGTCTTTCTAACAGCATCAGAGCTTGAAACACATACTAAGAAGGTTCAATTATTATCTAGCCGCTTGGCAAAAATGTTCTGTCTCAGAATATTTCTAACTTTTCATTCATCATTTCCCTCACACCAAACCATTAATATATATTATATTCATATCTGTAATTACAACGTTGTATGTATAAGTTTCTTCTTGAAACATTGCATATGGGCAGTAGCCACCAATAGTGGCTTACGTCATTTGGGACTATTCCGCTGACTTCTGCTTGACCTTATGCGCGCTTATAAATCTATCCAAAACCGCTTTCAGATCTACTATAATGCAATACGTTTGAATTCAATTATAGTTGTTTTTTTCATCCATAAGATGAAAAATTTGGTTTTCCTCTAATTAGTAGTATAGTAAGCTGAGTGTACTGATCACAATGCTAACCAGGTCTGCCCGGAAGATTTTCCTTTAGCAAGCCTCACATACTAAATCCTAAGCCCCTTGAATGACTGCATGATTTCATTCGTAAAAGAACCGGCTTCAGATTTAGTTTGTACTGGTTTTTCATGGAAAGGGTGAGGCTCTTGAATCGGCATATAACTTGTACCTACTAATAATACTTATATCATCTAGACCAGTGGCGTAACTACCGTGGTAGTAGGTACAGCCGTGCTGTGGGGCCTGGTCGTCTTGTGGGCCATGCCAACCCAGGTAACAAATAAGTAACAGCAAGGGGGAGAGGTCGGTACAAATAGTTGGATGTGGGGCCCGTGGCGAGATAATTACGCCACTGATTTAGACGGTAATATGCAGCAGATACTATCTAGAGGATATGATGCAACATAAGAAAACAAGAAGATAGCGCCCATTAGAGAAGCCTGAGTGGAGCACAAATAAGGATAATAAATTTTAATTATGCCAGATCAAAAAAAGACATATAAACACGATACTGTTAGGGAGACACGATCGCGTGAGCCAATAATTGACGCCGTTTATCTGTAAGACATTGTTGTTGTTACATAATAATAATCTGATAATATCCAGACTCTACATAAAAAACAAGAAAACAAATAGTTAATATTATGAAAATCCAAACCCCTGTGTCCAGAAATTGATATTCAACAGATAATAGCCCAGAAGATGATTTCAATCGAGAATATCTAAAAGAGAATAAACTAAATAATCTCCAGAATATAATGTTAAACATGAGACCAGACATATAACATACGGACGGTAGTATCTTGCATATAACAGCTAGTAGATAATATCCAGTCGATACTGTCCAAATATTCAAATGTCCAGTCGATACTGTCCAAATATCCAAATGTCCAGTCGATACTGTCCAAATATCCAAATGTCCACAAAATAATATGCAGCAGTAATTATGCAGGCGACAATACTAAACAGAGTCCATCAACAAAGATATAATCTGCAAGATGATGTGCAACATATAATATGCAAAAGATACCGTCCAGCAGATGATATTATAAGTTAATATCCAAAATAAAATAATCTAGGGGATAATATCATACAGGTAATATCCGGAAATATTTTCCAATAAGGTAATAAAGACCAGATGATATAAAAAATGCAATAAAAATAAAACCCAAAAGAAAATATCCAGTAAATATTTGTCAGAGGATAATAGTTTGGTCATCTTATTCACAAGATTATATCCAATAAAAATATATAGCCGATAATTGTAAACAGAACATATATATAGGAGACAATTCCATATAGCTAATAAGTAGCAGCTACTGTTCAGAAGATAAGGTTTGTTAGCCAATATCGAGCACGTAAATAATACATAAAGGTCAATTTTCAACGGATAATATACAGCAAATCCTACGCACAAGATCATATCTACCAAACAATATCCAGATAATAATATTCAATAGATAGTACCAAGCAGCTAATAGCCAATGTATAATATATTTAAGATATATCAACAAGATCAAACATCCAACACATAAGATCAAGCAGATAACATTCAGAATGTGATATCCAAGGGATAAAAGATGCCAAATTATATCTTAAGGATAGTATATAATATAATGTATCCAACAGTTAATATTCAACAGACAATATGGAGAAAATCAAACGCAACAGATAAAGTCCTTAAGATAAATACACAAAATTGCATACGTGTTTCGTTCTGAGTGTCCAGAAAGAGCATGTCTGACATGGCGTAGGAATACGTCGCGGTCATCAGGCTGAGGCGTATACATAAGCCACGTGAAACTAATTCTTTCTCCGACACAGAACACATAACAAAATTATGGCCCTCAAGTTACTTAGTCGTTTTCTCTGCCCTTGTATATATAGTTTTGGCCTTCCTTTCCAGGCATCATAAATAAATAGATTAATGACTGCAATTAGGCAACAGGAAATCATACCGGAATAACAGTTTGTGACAGGCACCAGGCACAGCGGTTGACTAGACGGTTCTGTTTAAATTACTTATTGTACCTCAAAAATTGACATCTTTGCTAGATTGTGTCAACTATTTTGGTAAATAATAAAATAATACTAATATAAATAAAAATTTTGAACCATGAACATGTACTCAATTTGAACATGTATGACATATTTGTGTTGTGAATCAGTGTTTGACTGTATTGTGCTTTCCTTCCGTAGAGTCCACACTTTTAGATTCTTTCAAGAAAGAGACAAAAGGATGCATACAGGCCAGTAGCATGAATAAGAAACAGAATTGTGTACCTATCAATGTAACCTCGAACTATTTACAAGACCAAACCTGCCTTATGTAACCTTCATCTTAGTCTTGTTAATCAGACCTATTTCAATTCAATGTATTGGCCTTTTTTTCTGGAAATACACATAGGCCCTAGAAAAATAAATTGCTTAAGATTAAATTACATAACCTAATATTAATATCTACATGGATATTAAAACAAATACTAAAATAAAACTATATTACTAAAGTATGCCAAAGAATGACACAAAATCTCCTGTATTCCAAAGGTAAATAAAATACATACTATTAAATTATGATCAAGCGTGACACAGATTATTGTGTATTCGACAATCAGGAAAAAGTAGCACACAATTACATTATCAGAAAGAAGGAAGCAATATCTGTAAATAAATGCTTCATTATTTTGGGTATATGCTTTTTTTCTTCTTTTATCCACAGGGTAGAGACTTTTGGTGAAGCTGAATTAATGGCATTGGGAAATATTCGCTTGCATTGATTTTAGTGTATAGAAAGTGTGCGAGGCCATTGGCTCTTTATGAACGTTTAAATGTCCGTTGTGTTTTTGCATTTTTGAAAGCCAATGACCAGCGGCCCTAGGTTTTCAAAAAGAGTTAGAAAGGATACGAAGACAGTTGACCTAGTGTTTTCGATATAAAAAATACGCGGTTGGCCTAATAGTTACAAAGTTTGGAAAGTTGATGATCTTTTATTTTAGGCTAAAGTTCTTAAAACTATTTAGCCAGATTGTTTAAAATTCAACCACCAGCAAACAGTTGATGAAACATAAGTTGCTGGACATGGTAAAGAAACAAAGTTGGTTAGTCACTCTTCTAGGTTTACAGTATTACCAATAAACATCTATATAACTTTTCCAAAGTAAACTTTAAATTCCCTCTCTTATATAAATTTAATATTGATAATGAATGTTTAAACATAAGAAAAGAAACTCTATTTCATACGCAATCTACAGCCAGACTATAATAGTTTACCTTATTATTCCAAATTCATAAAATTAAAACGGATTTCTAATATTCTTCATGGCAAAGCAGTAAACGAACATTTATTGAGTGAATTTCGAAAGAAAAGTTTATTTTCACTGTATGGACCACGTTGCAAAATTACATCTATACATTGAAAACCTCTTATAAATATGGTCTGTGTTGTATGCATTACTCTCCAGATCAATATAGCTTCGAACTATAAAGGGGTTTAATAGTATTGCCATTCTCGAACAGAGATCATGTGAGAACCAAATCATAATCACACTCCGGGATCTAGCAGCTGATTCCGAAAAACCAACGACAAATAGATGAAATCCTGCTGTACTTCAGTAAATCATTAGATGAAGTCTTACATATGCGTCTTGCAGCCATCCTTCATCACTATGGTGTCCGTGGCATGACCCTTGAGTAGATAAATAGCTCTTTAGATGGTAGTAACCAACAGGTTGTGCTAGAAGGCCAGTCATCTTCATCAGCACACATCACTTTAGGAACAGCCATGAGTCCTCTGCTTGTTCTTTATCTACATCAATATTGGGAGTCTTTCCCCAAGTCAGCCGTTCTGACGACGACATCTTGCTGTACCGAGAATAATCGACTCGGAACAGGAGGAAGTATGGTTACAAGCTGATGAGAAAGATGGGAAAATGACTGGCAAATAGAGTTCAATCCTAACAAAAGTGAGGTCATCCGAATCTCCAACAAGAAACGGATCGTCTCAGCCATATATACCATTCATAGTCAAAACCTGACATCCAAGGCCATGTACGTGGAAGTCAGCATTGATAGTACCTTGTTATGGAACAGCCGCATGGACTATGTTACAAAGAAGGCAAACAGCACCATGACATTCTTACGTATAAATCTGTGTATATGCCTCAAGCAAGTAAAGGCTACGTGCTATAAATCCTTAGTATGCCCACAGTTGGAGTAGGCGTCGGCGATTTGGGACCTGTCTACATATGCCAACATTGCCAAACTTGAAGTACGGTTTACTACTGGTGATTATCGACTAACTAGCAGTGTATCTACATATGGGATGGGAAGACCTCCAAGCTCGACGCCAACAAGCTAAAGCTGTTTTGATGTACCATCTAGCTTACATCACAGCAGCACCATACCTCCAACAGACAGGAGATAACACTAGAGGACACTTATGCAGATTTATCATTCCCTTCACCTGAGGCAACGCATACAAACAATCCTTATTCCCATTGGGAATTTGCCTGTGGAAATTCCTACCAGACACCATAGTCAACGCCAATTCCATTGATGCTTTCAGAGCAGATGTTGGCATTGGAATCAATTAGCTTCAGATAAGAGGTGTTTTTGATCTGCTTTAAGCTGCACCTGGACCTGCCATCACATGCACGTAGTTCACACCATATGCGAGTATATTCCAGATGAACCCAGCGCATTGTTATTATTATTATTAGAAGAAGAGGTGTTTTAATGTATTTCGGCGATGAATGCAGATGTAAAACAATTGTTTCTATTGCGCCGTATAGGACTACATATCTACGTTGTACATGCTTGTAAAACACACACACACAGACACAGACACACACACGCCTGCAACAAAACTGGCATTTCAGTATCTTGGGTTGTATAGACTTCATTTTGAAGAATACCGAGATCCAAGTACCTGAACTGGATTTGAGAGACATGAACCTTGCACAATAAGCATGATGTAGCTGAGATATGCACATTGCTAATGGAAACCTGTGCATTAACCATGCGAAATACTTTTGTTTCAATCGGTCGGTTCTGGTTTATTGAACAACGTTCGATTCTGTCGTTTTGTTGGGGTTGTTTTGGTAAAGAGGTGGCTACTCTATCTTCAAAATTTAAGCAAGTATGCCATACGCACAATGTTTGTAAAACTAAACAATTAATTCAATTTTGTAAGTTCTAAAACATTTGAAAGGAACTTACAGTATTGTGAATTAAATTTTAACAATTTATATCACTAGTTTAAAAAATCTTTGAGCAATTTCACATAAATCCCAGAGAAATAGTTTTGTTCAGAGTCATTGAGCACTTTGTAATTCCAATGAATGATCTTAACAAACAATTACTCTCTAAATACAACATTAAATATGTCGGAATCTAATTTTGAAACAAAAACATTGAAAATAGAAATGAAATGTTTACTTATTCGACATTATATTCGCCTTGCTGCTTTACATCCCAACGTCATTCGAAAGCTGGAATACAAGATTTGATAAGGTCACAGTATACACATAAGAAGCCAAGACCACGATATGTCAAATAAGGTATGCAATGCTTGTATTATACGCTGTTCTCATTTTGCGTTTGATATAATGTAGTAGTCGCTATTGCATTTACGTGTATTTTTTCTTCAAAGACATAACTGAAATAAATTATTTTATGCATGTTCATGTCCTATGCTTGCCAATTAATATGAAATTTTGCATCAGCTTGGTTTCATGTTCGTTCCCTCTCGAATCAATGTGTACGACATGTGCAAATGTTGTTATTAGAAAATTCACTAAATTCAGGAACTTGAGGAACATACCACATCATTACTTTTGGGATACTCCTTATAACGAACAGAATCACGAGCAAATTCGGTAACTGAATTAAAGGGAGATACCTCTGAACTCTAAACTGAATATTTAACATCGTTTTAACATATCATCTTAATTATTACAAAGAAAGAGTATTGTCCTATATTTTTTTAACAAATCATTTCTTTCCTTCCAAACTTTAGTTAGATTGAAAGAAAGTTGACTTTAGGTAAAAAGGCGGCATTTAAGTGTAAATTTAAAAAAAAATAATCTTTGCGATTTCGTATAATTTGGTTTTGGAAACTAAAACTATTGCAAAGCTTGTTCAAGATGCAATTGCTTAACAGTTTTACCTATTATTGATTATAATAATGCAATGCGTTAGACTTAATTACAATGTATAGTCTCTGTTGCGTTGATTTTGAAGACATACAGTTATTGATTATAATAATGCAATGCGTTAGAATTAATTACAATATGTAGTCTCTGTTGCGTTGATTTTGAAGACATAAAGTCAAAAATCATGGAGTAATGATCAAAACGGGAACATAAATCTTAAGCAGTGCCCCGTCTAATCTGTATGGAGTTTCTGAAAAGTCTATATTGTTTAGTAACTAAACTTTATTACAGGAACTTTGGAACTCGAATGTTCACTATAAAAGCTGCAATGGAAATCCAAACAGGCAGAAGTTACATATTTCTGAGCTGGAATAGAATCATTGTTATGGAAAAAAATATTTGGGATAAAATGTCGGAGATAAATCTCTGACGACACGACCTATAATCTGAATGCTTACCTTGACAGACATCATTGCAGGTGAATGCTAATTCATAGACTTGATACCCTCGGCAAACTATATTTTCACTCAACGGTATGACAATTATGGTAACCTCCGATGGGGGTGGAGATACTTTTAAGGATATAGTAGAAACTTTGTGATCCGTTGCTTTAGCATGACATCTTTATAAACTGTTATCAAAGAAAGGTATAAAAGGAAACCAGAATATATCCACTCTACGTTAGTTATCAATGATGTTAGATGGTGCAGATGAGAAAGTTGATGAATATAACACTATATCAATGTCAGTAATAGCGGATAAGTATACAGATCATATAAATGCACGTATCACATATTGGATTCAAAATATATAAAATATTTACTTGAAAATGCATGCAGATATCATACATATACATTGTGCAATAAAATATCCAAGTCTTTTACTTGTTCTTTGATAAATCCATACAGTGCTGGTCCAGATTCATTCCATATCCTAATTTGGGTATTTGGCAATTTATATTAAGTTTGAAGTAATTATCGATATTTTGTCAATCAATCACCAATTTAATTATTTTTCTGACGCAGAGAGTGGGTTGAATGCCGATTCTGTATCATCTGCTTGATTAAAATAAAGAAAAATGGTCTTTGGGGTTATGTGTCCTAAAATATTACTTCTGTTTAGTCTCTTTTGAAATATTCACTCTGCTTGAGCTTACGCACTGGCGTGCAAGTCAATTCATCAAATAAGTCAGAAGATAGTAAATTGATTTTACGGGCTTCTAAAGCAGCAGTTCATGTACTGGGACTATATTTTATCTCAGAAGGTTATAGAAGTTGTTTGCATTGCTACGTTTAGCGATTTTTCATTATATTTGACAGCATAGTAGTTGAATGCGCATGAAACCAGGCTATGGGAGGCTACCATATCAATCTGAATGAATTCTGAAAAGAAATGAAACTTGTTTCTTAGTGCAGCAGATCCAATGCCAACCTATTGATTTATCATTTGTACTTAGGTATTGACATTGTCCTGCGAATTAGCAAGGTAAAGCTTGCAAAGAGATTCTCTATACACTGTCTGATCTTTGATGCTCTCTTGGGAAGATTATATACCTCTCCTTTTGTAAACTTTTCAGCATCCACTTTGTTCACTCTTTCCGCCTAGTTAACAGTATTAAAAGATGAAGAATATGTGCAAGCGTATGTCAGGTGGTAAACTTTATTTGTACACCCAACACACTTAGCAAAGAACTGCCTCTACATTCCTTAAATAAAAATGTATTTTTTGTTGTTTTTTTTAATTTAAAAGTCATGTTTATTTGACTGTGTGACATATTGGCAAAATCGAGTTGCACCCAATACAATTTAATTAAATGGTTATGGAATAGCTCACATCTGCTCACTAATGGAGTTGCAAAATTTTAGATTATTCTTAAGATATGCACCATCAACCTCTGCCTCTCTCTGTCTCAGTCTGTCTGTCTGTCTCTCGTTTTCAGCATCAGAAAACCTGGATCCAGATTTTGAATACTGACCCAAATAAGGATTGTATTAATAGTTTGCATAAGGTCTGTGTAAGGACTATTTGTTTCATTTTGTGTCGTCAGATTATTGTACATGCACTAGACTGGATAATGTCGTGGTCAGAAAAGATTGTAACCTGTAGCTTTCATCCGGGTAATCATTACATCCCTATTTAAATTAAGGTTTGCCATAATTTAACTTAGGAGAAAGCAAATAAATTGTGATTGTGATTAATTTGGGACACATTTTTTTCGACTTGTAGTAATTATTAGCAAGAACAAAATCAAAATGTTTCAACATTAATGTGACGTTTTACCCCAACCCCTTGTGTTGTA
>QKMX01044104.1:0-16158 GCA_003401595.1 Venustaconcha ellipsiformis
AAAAATTTGCATCCAAATACACGTAATTAAGCGTTTCCGAAATCCCTGGCTTATCAGCACCAAATAACAGTAATATGTTGCCAGGGCCAAATTGTGACTGCTGGTCTGGGCAAATGGATTGGGTTGATAACCTCCCTTTCTGTGTGTTATTGTTTTAAATCCTTAAAAAAATGTCCTTGACTGACAGTAAATATTTTCCATTGACGATGGTAGCACAGATCTTATTGCTTTTCTGGACTTATGTATATGAGGATGAAATTCTGCACCAGTTGGGATAATTTGCATTCTCCCAAAAGAAACATCCAGTTTTGTCCCTGTTTTGACAAAGACTTCATTGTTGGCTCACCTTTACTTTTTCTCCTGGGAATCTTGAAAGCTGCTGTGGAATTCCTACAGTGAGACTATATTTGTCCTCTTTCATGTTCCTGCAACTATCAAACTGGAAGCTGTACAAGATTCTGCTGTTTTCTAAAATTCTCCAATTTTTGTAGCCATCTGACTTATTTCTGACAAGAGTCTCCATTCATATCTGGACCCTTCTCCTTTCTTTACACAGATGAATCAGATTTGGGATTGTAATTGGGTGCTCACTGGAGCCAGAGAAAGTAGTACAGGGTTGACAGCCTCATACAACCTAGTTGTGTTGTTATCCCCAGTTTTAGCATACCTCTGGCAGCAGGGGTTGGTGCACTTTTGTCTCATTTCATGTTAGTCTGGAACTACCTTTGATCACTCAGTCCACAAAATTCTAGGCAAGATAAATTTCATAGCAGACAGATTAGACCATGTGGTCCTTAAAGAATGGACTCTGCACCAGGTTACAGCAGAGGCATGTTTTAGTTTTGGGGGTTGGGACTTGGTTCCTTTGAGACTGAACAGCAAGCTCCCTCTTTTTCACCCCCAGTGCCAGGTTAGAGGGCCTGTCTGAAGTTGAGCTATATGTATGCTTATGTCTTTCCCTCTTTCAAAATCTCTTTTTGTCCAAGTCCAAAGAGAAAGATATTCCTTACATTTGATATGACTAAGGAATCAAACTGGGATCATGTTCATTTCTTTTCTAGTTCACCAATTACTAATTGAAGAAAGAACATTTAGCATAGACTGGTGACATAGCATCCTGGAAAAAGGGTAGCATTGTAACAGTAGCATGTTAAACATTAAATAATTAAAATTGTTTTACCCTTACCACACCAAATGCCTCTCCCAATTTGTTTTGTTGTTGTGCAGTCACATTGGTTCTGCATTGTTTACCCCAAACATAATTTGTAAGAAAGAAGTCTATTTTAGGGTCAAAGGTCAAGGTCACTTGAAAGAAGAAAAATGGCATAATGGACCAAAACCAAATTGTGTGGATGACTTTCGCTTGGCCTGTTGATTTTGGGGCCACATGTCAGTATCACTGGCTGAAGAAGAAAAATCATAAGGCAGATGTGTAATTTTTCATTTACAGTTTTTTTGTTTTTTTTTTAAATTACAGCAATAGATGTGTTATAGGCAAGTTTGCAAGTTATTTGAGCACAGATTAAGAGAGCAGTGTGTATAGAAAATGTAGATCATCAGTAATTAGATACTGGGGTATTGTATTTTGAAGTTTTCTTTCAGTGATTGCACAGGAGAAGCAAGAAAAAGCATTGAAGGATTCTGTTGAACATTTTGACCCAGCAAAACTTAAACATACTGAACCGGACGTTAAAAATCCACTTCCAGACTGTGATGGTAATTAGTGTGGTGTGAATGTCAATAATCCTCTCCTGAATTTGTATTTTGAACTAGACTGACACCTGTTTCAATTAAAAAATTCAAATACACCTTTGGTTATGACAGGCAAAAACTTTTTAGTATTTTAGGAAAGTGAAGAATTGGACTGTTGGGCAGAATTTGATATAATAAAATTCATATTACATCTCCAAGTTGTCAGATAGTTATTATATGTACATATTAACTTTGAAATACCAGGTATGGGGCAATTTATATATGAGATCTCTATCATTCGCTTTTTGGAGTATAATTGAAAATATTCAACTGTAGTGCTTGTGTGATAATGGAAGTTCCAAAGAACTTATCCTGATAATGCATTGAACAATAGGATCACTTTATAAAAATTGTTATTAATTTTGAAATACCAGGTATGGGGCAATTTATTTATATATGAGATCTTTATCCTTCAGTTTTTTTAGTATAATTGAAAACAATAAGATCACTTTATAAAAATTGTTATTAATTTTGAAATACCAGGTATGGGGCAATACATTTATATATGAGATGTTTATCCTTCAATTTTTTGGAGTATAATTGAAAATATTCAGCAGTTGTGCTTGTGTGATAATGGAAGCTCCAAAGAACTTACCCTGATTATGCATTGAACAATAAGATCACTTTATAAAAATTGTTAATAAGTGAACTCCAGGTGAATAATCATTAGCTGGAAAAAATGTCAAAGATGTGCAGTTTTATGGGGATAACATTCTCAGTGTAATTGAAATTTTCATGACTTTGTTACATCTATGGTAAAGACATTTTTTTTTTTTTTTACTGTTTGGTGATTAGAAGTATCCAGTGTCTCAATACAGCATCTATCTAATAAAGTTGATATAACCTGGGTCATTTGTGCCCATTATGTTATTCTTAAATGAAAATCATTACTGTTCTCGTGTTTTGTTTTAAGAAGAAATGCAATGTAAAACACATTTCCACTTGATCACTCTGTTGACTGGGGACAGTGCTATACATGATGTAATTAACGCTGATTTTAGTCGGAATTCTAACACAACTCGAATATTTTCCAAATGTAAACACTCGCAACATGGAAGGATGATTCTACTTGTGGACCATGAAAACAACTCTACAAAGATGATGACCATTGATAGATATGGGTTTTTGGCGACAATATTGTCTTTTCCCTACCGGTGATTAATGTGTTGTCCCTTCTTAAATTCTAGAAGGGAATCAGTTTGGAATTATAAAACATCCGAATCATAAAGGTCCAACTCGTTCTAATTTAATATGAGACACTACAGTCAGTCAGTGTCGAGTCCTGTTAAACATAGATCTTCATGGCAAAATGGCAAAATGATTGGCCAGGTGTTCAGTTATCTTACATATTGATCATTTATTGTTCCCATAAACTTTGAGTCATGTCATTTTCATTTCCTCACAGTTTGCAGACTTTTTGTACCTGTGTCCCTCTTGCAAATTTGAAATGTCATTATTTGGCAAGCATGCTGATGCCCATCAGTTTCCATTAGGCAAAGATTCATTGGGCAAGTTCAAACTTTTGACCAGTCCGAAAGCTCTTTATAGTAATCATCTGTTAAATAATATATGGAATGAATACTGCAGAATGGTCTGGACAGACCATTATTTGATAATGTGAACAGAGACTATAAAAAATATAGGTCCATATCATGGAAAATCAGATTCAGGTCAGTGGAAAAGCAGAATATTGCTTTAAAATGGAAAATAGCCTGAGGGCAGTGAAATCCAATCCAACTTTTTAAAAAAATTAATGAAAAATGTGAACAAAATTATTCCCAAAATGAACAATAAATTTAGAGCCATCAGAAATGAAAAATGTTTTGCTTAAAAATGTTCAGAATGTACAAGAAATGAAAAGTAAATTATATTTAAATGAAATAAAGCTTTGATTTTTTAAAAATTTTTGTGAAGTACTAATATGTTTCAGTGAAATTTCCATAAAATACATCTATTTTCAGAAATTTTGGCAAAATCGGAGTGAAATGTCACTGAAGTTTGGTGAAATACTTCAATTTTGGTGAATTAAGGACATGTCAAAGAATTTTAAGGCAATTTCATTCACATTTTTTCTTGGGAATTCTTAAAATACTGGCAATTTTCAGACATAACATTTTTTTATGATATCAAATTCTGTAACATTTCTCAGTTCTCAAACTTCTGAAATTGAACTTTCACCTTGTCAGAAAAATAAAATGGTTGGAAAACGAACAAATAATTCTTTGCATACATAGATTATAAATATGCATGTATTTATTTTTAAATCAATTCAGCAGAGCTACATTTGATTTTAAGATTCACTTATGGATTGAAGCTGTATGTCAGTCTATCCATGTGCCATCAACACTCCGATTTGGTAATTTTCAATGTAGCTCAGACATTCAAATAAAAGCTTGCTCATTTGAGGCAGAAATAATTGGGTCTGGCAGTATGCAAGTTTTTAGATGCTTTACTTACATTGAAAGACTTGTGTACTTGTCCTTGCTAAGAATGAAAAAAAAATTCAAGGAAATGTAGAAAGAAATCGTATAGGTTGGTGATTCAAGGTGTCTGGTAACTCGTTACTTCCTCCTTGTTCATGGGGTCAAGTCAAGTTGATCTTAATCCTCTGCACACAAAAAGGTATCAAGTTTTGACTTGCATTAGTATACTATAAAGAAATCTTCTAGGGCAGGTATTGTATTTTGTTTTCTTCAAATGTTTGAATAACTTGAATTTCAGGAAAAGATAATATGAAAGAGAACCTATCATAGATGTGTGTGCACATAGTGTGACTATCTTACCTTGTGTTCTTTTGCTTCTTCCATCTTTTAAATTAAATTTTTCTTCCTCACACATGCCAGTCTAACTTTCAGTTCTCTTCACAGTGATTATTTACATTTTCACCCAGGATTGGATTAGAGAACAATCCCTTGCTTGTCCTGATTAAATCCAAACTATGATTCAGAGAGATTTTTTAATCATTTGTTAGATTTTTAGAAATGGTGGGGAGGAATTTAACTTAGCCTTTTTTAATCTATCTCAAGCTTAATATAATTTTTCAAAGTTTCGTCTGTCCATGTGTCATTTGAACTAGTCTGTTTTTTTTTAGATCTGACGAGAAAAAGTGTAAATTTTGACACAAATTCTAGGTCTTGGACTGTCACTTTGTTCCTTTTAAAAATCTGTTATCAAAAATGCTTTCTTTGGGCTGCAATTTTTTTGTATGTGGAAGATCTACATTACTTGGCAAAATTTTAAACTTGCATCTTTCCTCTTTTTTCTGATTCCACTTGCTTAGACCCTATAATAAATGAGAATCTCAAAGAGCAACTTGGAAAATAGGATGGTCTGATCTAGGCCTTGAGCAATCCCAGGCATTGTGATGTCCAATTTTTAATAGCACACTGTAGACAGAAAATGTGATGCAAATTGGATCTGTCAGTTACAGTTTCCAAAACTTTTTATTGAAGTATTTCATGTGTATAGTGGTTTCTTGCAATCCAGAAAAATTATTACTCTTCAATAATTGGTTCATAGTTCTGTAAAAGCTATATTGAAAATTGACCAGCTGTTGGGAAATGAAACGTGCAATAAATGCCCAAAAATGTGAAATCCTACTTTCAGCTATTTCGCAAGAGAAGCAGGAAAAGGCATTGAAGGAATCTGTGGAACATTTTAACAAAACCAACCTTAAGCACACTGAGCCTGAGGTGAAAAATCCTCTTCCTGACACTGAGGGTAATTTTTTGTGCGAGTAATTTTTTGTCATGCCGCAATTGTGAAGTAAACTTTTTGTTGTTAGAATCTGAGAAAAAAATTGAATTTTACTTGTGCATTATTTAAATATCTGAATGTTAAGGTTTTTTTTAATTAATCTTCCAATAGTTTATTTTTCAGGTTATTGTAACGTAGGTTAAATGAAATAGTGTTTGTGTTATGTTCTTGTATAGTTTTGCTATGGTAATTAGTTTGCAGTTGATGGAACAAAACAATTTTATGAACTAACCTTAAACACTTGCTTGCACAACCAGTTTTTTAGGCTTCTAAAAATTTAGATTAACTAATTCTTCCTTACTTTGGTTTAACTGAGATTAACCTTTTTTTCTTTTGCTGTGCTTTCTTTGGATATAACAGACTTTGCAACTAAACACTAGAACTTTCACAGTTTGCATGTTATGTAGTCAATATCACATACTGTGCTTCATTTGTATGCTTGTCTGTATATAAGATTTATGTATTTTTTTATTTTTAGCCCATGTGGCCAAAAGCCATGTGAGCATGTGGTATGGCCTTTTGTCCATTGTGCATTGTTGATTGTCCCTCATTCGTCCATCCATCAACATGTGATTGTGACCAATCCAGAATCTTCATTTATGATTGGATTTCAGCCAAATTTGATATGTAAGCTTGCCATCAAGGCATTGGCTTTTTAACATTCTGAGCATTCTTGCATAATAATGAGGTACATTTTGATCGAAATTCTGCTTAAATGCCATATTTGTCATTTTTATCAGATTTGATACAGCAGCTTGTATTGATCTTGGATGACTTAGTTATTACTGATATCCATATATAATAATGACATGATCTTTCATATAATCTAATAAGCTTGTAAACACTAGAAGCCGTATTTCTTTTCAGATTTAGATCATATTTTGTAAGCTTTTGTCATCTGGATTTCATATCTGAGTGATATCTACTTACGAAATGGTCTTATATGCTGTTGACTGACCTAGCAAATACGCTAGAGGTCACAATCTGTGATCAAATTTCAAACACATTTGGTTTGTAAGCTGATTTTATCAAAATCTTGGATGAGTTTGAGCTTTATGTTTATTTATGAGGTGATCTTGAATCTGACTGCTTGTGAATACGGTAGATGCTGTATTTTTGATTAAGTTTTATATGTAAACTCGTATCCTGGATATATTTCATGTTTTTCATTATGAATGGCTTATTGATGAGGTGATCTTAGATCAAATTGGCTGAAGTAATTGTTTGTATGTAAAGGACAGAAGATAAATGAGCTCACAGTAATAGACAAACATAGCAACGAGGTGCTCCAGTTTTGTTTTGGATCTTTCCTCGCCCCTTACAATTTCAATACACAAGAGTTTGCATTCACAAGCTCACGTGTATAACTACCCAAGTAGGAAGATCAGTCTCGTTTAGACAATTTGTTTTTAAAAAAAATAGCGAGCTCATACTGTTGGCATCTGCTAAACAAAATGCGGCAATCAAATCAGATGTTTGCAATCTTGATTTCAGCCATTTCACAAGAGAAACAAGAAAAGGCATTTAAGGAATCATTGGAACATTTTAACAAAACAAGCCTGAGGCCCACAGAGCCTGCAGTGAAAAATCCACTTCCTAACACTGAGGGTAATTTCTTTGTGCTGTTTTCATGTCACAACAATTTAATTTTGAAGGTTTTTTTTTTTCCTTGGAATCTAAAAAAGGGTTTTGATGTGTATATTCCATTATTTAAATATTTGATATTGATTTACACATTTATTGATCCAGTTAGACAAAATCTTGTTTTTAACGTTTTATTGCCTGAATTTATGGAAAGGATATGTTATATAGTTTGGTAATTAGTTTGTACTAGATGGAACAACTCTATACCATTTTTAAAACTAGGATCAGACATATCAGCATGATTTTCATGTTATCTTGATATTAAACAGCAAATCTAATACAGTAGATAATCACCTAGCTTTATTTCATAGCATTCCTATATAGCATGCTGTTTTCAAAGCATTTTTATGCATGTCTTCATTTGAGATGTATCTTTTTTATTTCTTCACCATAATTATTAAGGGAGCATTTAGTGTTTTATTCCTTCACCATAATTATTGAAGGGGCAGTTTGTGTTTTATTCCCTTACCTTAATTATTGAGGGAGCATTCAGTGATGTTAATGTCCATCACATCATGTCTTGTCATTGTTATTGCAATTTCTTTTAATGCTTAGATTTGTGAAGGAGTTTTGGGATTTATTGTTTACAATAAGTAGACATAGATCAGATTAGTATTTTCAAATTGACACAAAATTTAATGTAGTTATTGTTCCTTTTTGACTTTGCTCTTAATATTTCAGTTAAACAGGTGGTGATGTGTATGGACACAATTGTTGTTTTCCCTTAGTCAATAATGAAACTGAAATTTAAAAACAGTAATATGTTACCTATAACTATTGTTTAGCCTCCTTTTTCGGCAATGAAAAAAACCCTCGTCCATGCCAGATGTACCATCATCCTGTTCCAGAAAGTTCTTACAACATGTCAGTCAACACATTCCAACTCCACATCATTCATGCACAATATCTCTTCATTCTTTTCTGGACAACGTCTTGTCAGCATTCCAGAGATCCCATGTTCCTCCACTCTTTTGTGGCACAAGTATACTGCAGTATATTCCTTGTTCAGTATATGACTTGGAAGTGATAAACTTATTGATAAATATGGGAAATAACACAGCTGATGCAACCCTGATTGTTAATACATCATATTTTTGATCATTACATATTTTTTTTTTCTTTTTTTAGAAAGCTGTATTTCATATGTCTCAAAGAGTGGGGGAATAAGTACAAACAGAAGGATGTCCAGTTTCTTGTTGATGGTCCAACAATGTCCAGGACTAGCTGAAAATGCACATGTACAAAGGAGCAACAAAGTATGTTTTTTCCTTTTCTCCATCTGAATCCTGAAGATCTTAGTGTACCTTCTAATACTGGAATTGAATGTATTCCCCCCACAAACACCCAAAGAGGAATTAATGGTACCTTCTGGAGAGCTGCTTTTACTACTGTAGAGGATGAAACTACTTCTGAAGGGACTGTTTATACTCGCCTGAATAAATGTGAAAAGAGCAGCACCTTCCCTGATAAAGAGGATGCATCTTGAAGAAGGCAACAACACTTTTTAAAGGGCTATGGCAACAGAACTGAGATAGAGTGCATGTGCACACACACTCCCATTCCAGCGACTAGAAGAGGGAGGGGAAGCACCTTCTTAAGCATGAGGAAATACTTCCCCCAGAGGCAGTAGAACACTGAATGGAGACTGATTGCATTGCTACCCCCACAACCCCAAGAGGAATGTGCAGCATTCTAGCTGTCTTAGCTCTGAGTAGGGCTCCTCCCACAGAGCTGAGTCAGCATTGGGTTTGGGTGAATGGTAATTGGATTGTAGTCTTAACATCTGCTGCATTTAAGTATTGAGTCTGGGATTGGCCCCCACCCCCGTTTCTCAACAGAACAAGTTATTCATTCATAGAGACAGAACATGCATTTATGTATTCTACCAGGAAAGGGGGATTATTCCAATGTCGTGATACAATTTCAGTTTCCTTCAAAGTTGGGATCAATTTCATCATCCTAAGGTGCTATGGATGGCCCCTGCATGATCCCATAGCAGTATAGGTGTTGAGGGATTTAGTCCACCATGTAGGAGGGATCTTCAAAAGAAGAGGGTCACACTCACTACCCCTAAGTAACCTAGGAAGGATGAGAAATCTTGCCTGTCAGAAAAGACATTTATAAGGGACAGTCCAGTCAGTCCCCATGAGCAATCACAGCACACAAATGTTTCTACTTGACTTCCCTAATGAGGGATCATTCTGGTTCTAATATTCCTTTAGCAGCACTGGAGACGAAGACCAGGTCAGTTGTGACTATAACTTTCTATATTGCCCTATATTCTAAGTGGCTTTCTTCAGTCAAAAGAAGATTCATTATCATCAGTTGCGTTAGCATAACATCGAGGTGCATTTGTCTACCGCCACCTCCAATGACGTTGTTTTGGACACATCTAAGGTCTTGATAGAAGATAGCAAGAACCACCTCTGGGATGCTCAGCCATTAGGCAACTTTGTTTAAAACTGTCTTGGCAGCATTCATCCACAAGATGGAAAAGCAGGGACCCTTTCTGAAGCCTGGTGGGATGGGATGGGTGTGATTCCTTACCTCTCCTAAGTTCATCCTTCCTTTAAAACTATTAGGTAGCCATTAGCTTTTCCATGGCAGGGTTTAAGAATTCCCTCCTCTCTCAACAATTCCCATCTTGTTCCAGCAGTAATCAGAGGTGCACACTTGTAAGAAATGTGCAGAAGAAAGGGTACAAGACTCCTAGTTTTACTGATTTTCTGGTACCAAACATAAGACGGGAAACTGATGCTCCTCATAGATTTGAACCCCCTTAACAAATTCCTACAATAAGAAGCCTTCATAATGGAGTTTGTCCAGAATGCAATCATGCTTGGAGATATCAGTTTGTCAACCTTCAGGATGTGTGTTTCCAAATCTTAATCTTTTTTCCAAAAATAAATATTTTTTTCAATCATGCAGGAAGGGCCCTTGGATGTCCAAGTGGTCTAAGGCACTTGCCTTTACTGATAACTTGTCACACCTCTATCCATGTGGGTTTTAGTCTTGGCTCAGCCAACATGGATATTTGAGAAATCTTTCCAGTAGCTTCCTGTGGGTTTGTGGTTCTTCTTATGTCTCCTGTATTCTTCCTTCACTGAATATACTAGCCCCAATGTATTGTCCATCATTTGCTGAAGAATGACATTAAACCCACACAACAAATGCATGCACAAAAATAGTTGGACATTTTTCCAGTTCCAAACCATGCCATTTGTTTATGCCTCAGTAACCAGGGTCTTTATGCAGAGTAAAGTGAGTACTTTTTTGGTATTCTCCGTCTGTGGTACATTAATGACTGACATATGCATGACAGCAGGAAACTGTCCTGTTACTTTATATCATAATTGGTCTGCAGTGACTCGACTAGGATTTGAACTGAAGCTAGATAGATCAGGGCCTCCATCCTTTTCAAATTATTCTCTCACCTATCTGGGCTAGGTTCATGTTCCCAATCAGGATAAACAGAATTTTGGATCTCTTAGGGACTGCACCTTGTTGTCAGCTTGCCTTACCTCCATTTTGGATACAGTGACCTCCATGGCAGTACCCCTAGGGAGACTCAATTAATATTCTCTTTTTTCTTATGTTGGTGATCTGTAATCTATGTGATAAGGCTAATTTCTCTTGGGTACTTAATTCAGTACCGCCTCGAGTAGTGGCATTATCAAGAAAAATTTGGGAGCTCCATTGCATGCCCTAGAACCCTACTTTGGTTTGTTCACTGATGCATCCAGCTTAGGGTGGGGTGCTCTTTTAAAGGAAGGAGTACTTCTTCAGGGTTGTGATCAGTTTTGCTCAATTTCAGTCCTGCACCATTTCACTGTTTGAAAAAAATCCCATTGATGGCAAGACATCCAAGAGAATAAATTCTTAATCAGTGATTGGTTAACAGAAACTGCTGATCCGTCCGATTTCGAGGTGACGTTTAATCTTCAGAAGCCACTTTTTATCAAGTCATTAATTTTGAGTAGATTGTAATACTTATTACTAAAATGATGGCTCATATATATAATTGTCATGCAACAATGCCAGTATTAGATTATTTACAGGCACATACCATACAAAAATGCTAGTATTATTTACATATACATACTGCCATCCAGCAATACCAGTATTAAATTATTTACATAATACCATGCAACAATGCTTGTAATATATACTTAAAACCAGCAACAGATTGTCCAATCCCTTTCATATTTCAAGGTTACAACAGTGAAAACTAATCATTCACTTTCATGGAACTTTTATCCAAATATATTTCGCAACATGATGGTGTCTTGTATACTGGTCATGCCCCCTACAAGTACAGTTCTTCAAGGTCCAGATCACAGGGTGGAAAAATGTCATGGCCTGTTTCTTTGTCAAGGTTTTATATTTGCCAACTTTTGGGCAAAAGAATTTAATTGTTACAAGAATGGATTATTATCCATGTCCCTTATCCATCTTCGTCTATTTTAGAGTATGATTCAAGAAACTTGATTTTTGTTATCCTTTGGGTAAAATTCATCATCCATTGGGCTCCCACCCCTGCAGTCAAATACAAAATTTTCAGTGACTGTAACAATTTCTGTTTTAATTTGATACAGTCACAATGGGAAGATGTATTTAGGATGAATTTTGTAATATGACCCCTTGGTCATTGTTTTGGGGTGGTTTTGAGTACAGGGGTGTAGGGATGGAAGAATATGAAGGGTAGTTGGAATGTGCATGAAAGTTATGCCTGGAGATTTGCATTTGCCTAAATGGTATGTTGCATTGCCTTTTTGCAGTCGCATACCATGTATGCTCATGTATAAGCCCAAAAATTTAGGTAAAAAGTTAAAGCCTAGAAGAAGGGAGGTCAGCTTATCCACAGGACAAGGTCTAAACTTTAAAATTTTTAAGTTTATTGCTGACTCCAATATATCTTGTTAATGCAGATCACTAAAGATAAGGTCACATATTTAACATGAACCACTTGGGCCTCCTATATGTGGTGTACCTGCCACAAATTTAAAAAAAGTTTCACATCACATCACCAGACCAAAAATGACAAAAATTTCCAGACCTAACGAAAATTCCCAAAGACCTCAGAATCCATGTACTAAAATTTCTCCCCAAATCAGTCATCTTACTGGTTTCAGACTAAAATGGTTGTAATCAAGAAAAAAATGTGTTAATAGATTAGGATTTATTGAGTACAGTAGACCATCTCAAAGCATTGTACAGTGTCAGGTTTAGGTCTACACTTCAGTTGGGTGCACATAAAGATATCTTAAAGAAAGTGAATAATTGATTACTTAATTTGATTGATTTGTTGATGTTTCAGTCATTAACCAGGAGAAGAAGGAGGTGGAGTTGCGAAAGTCTGTCAGCGAATTTGACAAAAGCAAACTGGCTCATGTCGAACCAGAGGAGAAATTAACCCTTCCAGACACAGAAGGTAGCTATAAGTTGTTGTTTTGTTCGGTTTCATCAAAAAGTACAATGGGTTTAATAATTAATTTTTATCATGATGTTAAATCGGAAAGGTAATAGGATAAATTCATAAGACAGTGAACTTGTCATTGGAAGTAAGATTATTTGTACTGACCACCCCTCTTCTGAATTCATAATTGTGAGTATTTTGTCCAAAGATTATAAGCAGAGTGTGTTCCAAAAGGATGGAAATTTGTTCCTTCCATGAACTATATATATACATTTTCGAAACGCTTGGATTGTTTCTTTTACTGCTGGATATGAATCATTATGAATCTAAATCTGAAATATCTCCCCATGACCTTATGGGTCATTGTCATGGTCATAGAAAATGTACCTTAGGATTTTGTTTAGTTTTTTCCAGTGTATGTTTCATTATGTAGCAAAACCCACTTAATCACTCAATTTGACCTTGAGCCACATTCATAGAAATGTTTTTGGACTTTTCTACTTTTATCTATACATGCCAACCATTGCAATTTTGGCGTAATCCTTAAATAAATGTATCCACCAAATTATGTCTCAGACTAGACTGGTTATGATAAAACATTTTTCATACAGTAAAAAAAAAAAGCAATAAAACGTTTTTGTAATTTTTGTGTCATCTCTTTATTTTCACTTGTATAAATTTGAGATTATTCTTAAAATTGACTGCTGCTTAAGAATAGCTTTGAGTTTTTTCCGTATTTGCTATTTATAGCAACCGTATATGACCCATTTGTTAAAAAAAACATGGGTTACTTCATATATAAACTTTGCCTTTTATTTCATTTCATTAATCTAGTTAGTGAATCAGTGTGTACTTTTAAATAAATTGGTGCCAGATTTTAAGTGAAATGCTTTACAGTGAGTTGTTAATGTTATCAGAACATGTCAGATCTGAAAAAAGGACAAATCAACACCACTTTATCAACTTTAAAAAAGAATAAAAATAGTTTATTACTGCACCTGAATAAGATCAATACAGTATTTCAGATCGCGATCATAAGTTGCACATGAGACTAGTTGAAGTGAGTGCTGAATATAAATAATTTTTCAGTTGATTGTATTCTGATTCTAATCCAATTGGATTTTGCCCCATGTGACAAGGAATTTGCAGAAGTAGGTTAGTCAGCAATGTATCTTACTCCTACTTGTAAATTTTAACTCTGGCTTGTGATCTACTGATTACATTTTTTACTCCCAAATTACACTTTTTTTGCCACCTTTAATATCAATAATTACACTTAGGTCGATTATGTACACTTTATTCTGCAACATGCTCAGTCACCCATTTTTCTTTGGGTCAAGGTCAAAGTCTGAGCTTGCTCAAAATGTTTTACATTATGCTGTGACATGCAGGTCAATCATCCTTTTCACTTGGTTTTATTGTCTTTTATGCAAAGACATTTGCAGTGGCATTGTTTTTGCATTTAGTTCAAATTTTCTGACGGTTTTTTTTATGTACATCCATGAAACTGATGGGTGCATTCATCTTGGTACTTCACGTTAGCAGAAATAGGTCACAGTGACCTGTTCAGTCCAGTGATTATTCTGCCCCTGAACCAGTAGCAGTAATGACCACAAAAGCTAGGCAAAACAGAGGGTCACTGCAGCAGTAATAACAGTCGAAGAGTTATGACTAGATCAGCCTTCTCTGATACTCGTCAAGTTCTCATATATTTTCCACTGTAGGACTGGACCCAAGCCTATCAAGACTGATTTGGCACTTGAGCTCAATAGACCCGTCTCTCACTTTTTGATTTAAAAGAACAAGCGAAGCCTTCAAAGTGTTTTTTGGTCATTATCTAAACCTCCTTATTAGCTTACAGATGAAGCTTCCATCAGGAAGTGTAAGAGCCATCATCTTTCTATCCCTGCTGTCAGCAAGGAGTGAAATTGTCTTGTCACTGGAAAATTGTTCTTATAGTGGTAACTATGATTTGGTTTCGCTTTGATGTCTTGATAGGTGCACTCTAATGGTTTCACTCCAAAACTATCGTTTTACCTTTAATCTGTTTTGTACCCGAGTGAAGGCATTTATGCATTGGGCCTAATTGTGTCAACTGAACAAGTTGTCAAACCAGTCAGTAATAGAGTTGCTACTTAAAGGTTGTTTTTTTTCTTGGATAGGGGACTAGAGCCAGGAAAATACATAGCAATGTCATTAATATCCGGTATTAACTAAAATGAGTTCACACAAATTAAAAAACCAAAACATCGTGAGAACTGGTATGTTGCTAGTACTGGCTGTCCTGCTAAATGTGAGGCCTCTCTTTAACTTCAATTGATTAAATATAACCATATTTGAACATTTCTTTCATTATTCACCTGCCATTAGGTGGAGTGTATTGTTTTGTGATGTTCTCCAGCCATCTGTTAAACAATTTAATTTCTGCATAATAGCAAAGCTCTTCACCATTCCCAATTTTTGTGAATGGCTATACTTAGGTGAGTAAGAGAACCCTGATGATTTCAAGAATCAATGCTGAAAGATCAGATAACCTGCATTTGTAGTAAGGATGAACAAAAGCCTGGTGGGCAATTTCATAGAATTGACTTAACTAGAATTTTTAAAATGATTCATGCTTTTGTCTTTTGTTTTTTAGTAATCCAGCAGGAGAAGACTGAGCTGGAAAAGAAACGAGGCATTGAGCAGTTTAACCGCCGCAGTCTAAAGCATATAGAAACAGAGGAGAAAAATCCACTGCCATCCAAAGCTGGTAACCACTCAGTTTTGAGCTAATATGCATGTGTGCTTGGGTTAATTTCAAGTAAATGAAGGTGATCATACTATGTGCACACTGACAGCCTCATACTGTCATGGTCATGTGTACTTGTATGTTCCATTAGTATTAGAAACATTACTTCATAGTCTGTTGTCAGACTTTTCTACTTTGGAGTTGCATTTCTTGGAAGGTTTTTGTTTCACTCTCTGTATCAGGGATTAAGATTTTTACACTTCAGAATTGATTTGGTTCTTTCATTCCATCAATCTTACACTACTTACATTTTTTTTCCCCCAGCTGCATCAGGCCATCCATTATAAATTGTTTTGGAAGTTAACTCTCAAACCACGGGGAAGGTATTTCTATGGAACTTGGTAAAACTAACTGGTCCTTTTGCTTTTCACTGTTCTTCGGCTGTGATAGTGCTTGGCCAAGATCATGTGTCCAAAAGTGTTACATATGTGCCCAAAATTGATATATGTAAACACCTTTTTTATGCACTAGATGCATACATTTGAGCATATATTTAACACATTTATAAAACTGACCTCAAAGATTCATATTTAGACTTAAACATGGTGAGAAAAACAACACATTGAATAGGTTGAGCATATAACTTGGTGTCTTCTTTTTGCACAAGTTACAAGTGGGTATAGGCACAAACAATCATAATAATACAGAATATTTCATTTTACAGCATGTGAAACTTTACTTGCATTAGTAACTTGACATAGTACAAAAATTCATAACTGGACACCGTTATCTGCGGAACATATATGTGACAAGGGGTGGATTCAAAACATTAAACCAACGCCTTCTCTATGGTTCGTTG
>QKMX01044136.1:0-13331 GCA_003401595.1 Venustaconcha ellipsiformis
GGGTGGGTGGGTGTCAAAATACGCTTGGGCTAGAATCGGCATTTTCTCCTACAACTATAACTCTGGATTTAGTATTGAAAGGTGAAGTCTAACTAAGAAAGGAAACAAATTCTGTCATACTCCTAAATGTTCAGAAATATAACCACGAAATATGCCGTTATAATTGCTTAGATTTCATAAAACAAATTGGAAAAATGTGATTGTAACTAGTGCCATGTCTTTTCTATTTCTCATTAATTGCAATGTCTTCTCTCTCTCTTTTTAGGTTGTTATTTAATTAGCTACATACCTATATGTGTATTATCCTTACCTATGAACTGTTTCGTGTCCTTAAATAACTAAAATTATTAAAAAAGTTTATCTGCTTTAGGTTGAATTTGAAGTTTTAAAAAGGACAATTCATCATTGGAACAGTTTTGCTGTTTGGAAAAGGATTTAGATTCATTAGACAAATTGTGCCCAGTTCCATTTTGCTTGATAAAACGACAGCAAAGTATGATTCATGCACTTAACATTATCTTTCTGCGTGAGATAATGCTAGATTCTTCTTGACAGTTGGTCAGGTGTTGGGTTTGAAAGAAAGATCAGGCAATAGCCTTGAGTTTATGGTTGGCATTAATTTGTCATTTTTTACCTTGGGATCGAGGAAGATTTTAAATGACTCTGCGTCATAATGTCTCAGCACATACATGTAATATTCTACGTATTGGTGATGGAATTGTTATGACACATGCTAGATAATGCACAAGTGAGTGAGTGAGCATTACCTATCCTTACCTTTACCTTCTCTGGTTGGTTTGCAAATGTTGCATATAGAAGGTGGGTGTTCATAGTCGATATGTGATGCTCTTCATGACTGTCCATCCTACTTTGCTTCACATCCATCCCCTAAACATCTGCTTGTTATTTGTAGGTGTATGTTTTAGTTAGTTAGGATAAGTCTCGATCAGTCAATGTAGTTGTTGACTCAAGGAGTTCTACCATGCTAAATCCAATTACGATCCATAAGTCTATGTTATTTTAATAAGTACACTTGTTGCATCGTCCATATAACCAATAGAGCATAGGATTATATTTATTGTTAAATTACAATTGATCACCATAAGGTCATACTTAATGTCAAATTGTCGCACAAGGTTATATTTAATGTTAATTGTCTTAGAGCACTATAGCGCGCCCTCGATCTCATTTTATCTCCTATAGCTAGTTGTATGTTTCTAATAGTGATTATATGCAAAACGTATGTAATTTTGTTGTTAAAATGAATTTGAACTAAATGTATTTCCAATGTAAGTAATAGAAACGTTTCAAAACGTTTACCATTTTTCTCTCTTAATTAATAAGGTATTGATAGGGATTTGAGATGCAAATACCAGTATTCATGTCATGATCATATATGATAAGGTTATAAAACATTATCTTCATAATTGATCTTACCGGTTGATAGTATCTTCATTATTCAGCGACCAGATTATTGGTGCTATTTATCATAACATTACATTATTCATTTAATATATTGCAGATATGTCAGGAATACTTATATCAATTTTATGACCTGTGTCGCGTATAAAAATATAAAAACTTCGTTTTATAAAAAAGGTTTCGTGATCAAATTTCACTCCCTATTCTATTTCAATTTACATAAAACTAATGAAAAAAAAATAAAATCGCAATTCAAGGGTCAATGAATAAACACGATAAGCCCCTACACCTTTAGAAAGTATACATATAAGTGTGGGACTGATTTATCGACCGAGCATCAACGAGGATCTAATGGACAAAAACTGTAAAACTATGTTGGAAGCAATTTAGTCCACCACGTCTGAAAATCTGCACGTAATTTGGTCATCCGAAGGAATTTTGTTTTAAGTCAAGAACGATGCTAAGGAAATGATAATGATTAAGAACCTTGATGACTAGATACCTTATGGGAAGATATAAATGAAGGAAGACAAGGAAGCAGAAAGTTAAGGCTGTAAGATAAATGTAAGGTAAAGATCAAAGGAAGATATGCGCTAATGCACACGATTTATTAATTGCCCTATATTATTATTAGTACACTATTGCATTATCGTATAATATAATATGCCGTGGTATGCTAATGTAATCGGACAAGATTCCAAAGGGTAGCAAAAAATCAAGCAGCTTACATTTGAAACTACAATGTTAATTGCACAGAATGAAAAATTGATGTGCAAAAAAAATAAATGGTAATTTTACAATAGTACAAGCCACCAGAATTAATTCTAAATGTCATTAACCCAAACGATTTAATTAAAACATATTATAAAATAATGAATGATGCAGATATCCGTAACATTACACATATATGTTGCAGAATATGTAATGTGTAATTAAGTGAAAACTATATCCCCATATTTCGTTTGGGATATTGGAATAAATACAGACACATAATCTCTATTCTTTCTAATGGTATCATATTCATGGTCAAGTCTAGTCAGTTAGATTTGACGGTGAAACATGTGATTCTTATTTACAATTGTTTAAGCAAAGCTCTATATGAAAGTGAAGAGGCAGCGGCTATTTTCTATTATATCAGTAAGGCTTTTGATTTGGTCTGTCACTTGCTATATCTTCGTAAACTATGCAGTGCACGAATTTGAAGCTAAACCATTAACATCTAACGATTCAGCAAGTGTCACCGATGCGCTTATGCTTATTTGAGCACGTGGACCGTAAACATAGCCAAAGCTATTGCAAGTCGATCCAGAATTCTTCGATATGTAACTGTTAACTAAATATCACGTGTGGATTCGTGACCAAGTTATTGTGGAACATTTATTTAGTCATTTTAATTCAGGAATTAATGATGTCACCAGGGACTAAAACTGTAATGCAATCTTACGAATATGTAACAAGATTTACATTAGTGATGCACTAAATAATAAATCACCCGCAAGGTTTAATTTAACCCGCTTATGCGATTTGGCGAAAAACTGTTACCGTTACTTATAAAATAATTTCACAATCACCACCGTTAGTACCACCCCAAATAATATTGTCCTGTTTTGTATGCACCAGGAGAGTTAGAACGAGAGAAACTTCGCGCTACTGACTTAGTATGGTCCATTGATTTATTTACAATTTCAGATCGGGTTGATGTTCCACGACACTTACTAAAGTACAACTTGGCACCCATGGATAAATAATCAATACGAAAACCAAGCAGGGCATTTGTGCGTAAGGAATTGCAAGTCGTTCATAAAATTACCCAACTGACACCAAGATCTATTTAATGCGTCAATCACACAATCGCATGAGAACTGAACAAGCAAATGGTAATACCATCCCTGAATATCGATCGCTTGGTATCAAGCAGTGACAAAAGCATCTTGGTGCGTTAGTATTCATCCAGGAGTTGTTTCTTTGACCTAAGCCTATTTGATACGTATACTAATTCACATTGCTCGCGAATACATTGCACACGCGCATCATCCTGAGATCTTTTTGCAAATCACCCGTGAAACTCCTTATCCTCTTTTTTTTTTTTCAGAAGCGTATTGTCTAATAATAATAAAACTAAATTTGGGAAGACATCCCACATAATATTTGATTGGATTACCCGAGTAGTAGTCTTTAAAGTTTCCTACTACTTGCTTGTTGGTGTTACTCAAAAATAGGTATTGGTTTGGATAATAGCTGTTGTCAAATTTGTTCGCGAGTGTGATTGATGTGCTTGATGCTATATCTGAATAAACGTCATCGGTGGTTTTATGAGTCAGCAAAGAATCAGTGTCGGTATAAAGCAACTTAACACCGTCCTGGTAAAACAGTGAGCATCGTCAGCAAGATAAGCACTGACGCCCCGACATAAGTTTTGTCAGCTTGAGTTTTGATTTTTTTTTTATTGTGAACGGCAAGTCCAACATGAAAGATTTTTAGGGATTCAAACTCCAGGTCAGTGATGCGACCATGTTCATGAATATTGAAGTTTCCAGTTTTATCGAAAGGACCATCATAGAGTTAGCAATTGGTGGCCATATAAAACTCTTTAATGCCATCACGGGTTATAATCATGTCTGCGGGTGAATGGACCTGTTGTTTAATCAATTTCTTTAAAATCTCAAGCGATTTAAAAACAACACAAAAAACCTTACCAGGAGTTAATATTTTGGTTCATTTTGCTCGTGGTATCGGACAAAAGTGTAACAAAATCTGCACGAGGCTTGCTCAGAATGTTGTGTTTTATTTATTGTATTTATGTGGCTCTGGTCCATAACAGGAATGTTAATATTTTGGAAGCCCACATAGGTTATATAGGATGCATTCAGTTTTCGTTGCATCACTGTAAACGTTAGAATATTTTGCCAAATTCATGTATAATTTTAAGCTGGGGCTTTTCAGTAATTCAACCACAATAAAAGTCACCGTCAGCGAGCAGCTTTTCGGTGCTAAATACGTTCATGTATTGTTTGATTGGACATCTCTTACTTTTGGGCTTGCTGTGTTGGTTAAGCAGCCTGGCAAGATTCTTTATACACACGTGATGATAGAACGGTCCTGAACAGATCACATCGCTTAGCACCAACATACCAATATGGGTCTGGTCGCTTTGTGCAATTGGGAATTGTACAAGTGGAATAAAGCCTTTGTCCAAAGTGAAAACATTAACAGAGATACCTTTGTTAAGTGTTTGATACTTTTTGATTGTGACACTGGTAACCTGCACCAGAAATTTCACATCCCCAAAATGGAGTTCCTGCCCGTGGTGCCTGTACTTACGCTGCTGGTCTGAATTGTACATACAAAACATTTATTTTGCTACGGTCTTTTAGGTTTAATTAATGACTGTAGCGTAACATACTCTAATGTTAGAATATAACTCGATAGGGGCCTTTAGAGTAAATATACGCTTAAACAAGTAAGAATCCATCCTTATCTTTTTTTTGCACCTTTTGGATTCGTACATTACACTCACGCACAAATAGATTCAGCTGTTCTGACGTTACAATCGGTCTTCTATCATGGTCTTATATTATCCAGGACAGCTAGATACAGATGTGGTTGCAACTATAGCTCCAATAACGCAGGTATATCGGATATTTCTAAACAAAATGGTATTCATATTTTACACTATTATGCTTTTTGTCATAGTTGAATCAAAATCGGCATGCTTATATATAAAAAAGAATTTTGTTTTATGTAATTACAGACTCCGTAAAAATTGTTTTAACTTTATTTTTAATTTACCAGGTTGGAAGAGAACTGCAATCGCTTGAATTCTGATTATTATTTCATTTACTTCTGTGTCTGTTTCTTGTAGTACATTCAACAAATATTACTCGATGAGCGCGACAATAATCAATCCGCATGCTAGAGACAAATTATTATATGATTGGACTCCAATACCACTTTTGAGACACGGCTGATCACCTAGACCAACCCGAAACGCTAGGAAATGTGATTTACAATATTTTTAATATCATATTCTACCACTAATTTCATATCTTGTAAGTCAGTACATCATTGAAATGAATGCGTAGTAACGCAATTGAACACTTTATATACAAATAACGTAATCAAAGTATTTGATTTTTTGTAGTTTCCAACGTTCTATTCCAGCCGCCGCTATTTAATGTCCCTCCTAAGTAGTGTGGAACATGGAGATAGAGGTTAATATTAACTTATACCTAAGAAATTCAAGGACCGTGAATGTAGACTCTATAGTAATTCGAAATTTTAATTCATGTTATTACATATTCATTCTTCTCTCCATTATGCATCGTAGATGGAAATTAGTCTTTGGACACCAGAAGCCTGATACACAGTTTCTCCATTTGTACACTCTTTTAAAGCTTATTCAGATTAGCAATCTAGCCCTGTGACTTTTTCCAAATCTCTACAAATGGATCTGGGTTACACGAAGCTTACTCAACACGTGCATCTATCGCGCAATATTTTTGCTATTTATTTATTTCATATATATTTATTTGTTTTACATCTTGTCACAGCAGATAATAAAATGCATATGCTAATTGAGATAATTTATACGCGTACATACAACTTAAAACAGACGTGAAAGATAGGACAATATACACGAAATTGTAAACAATAATTAAAAAAACAACAAAAATGGAACATTATTTAAAATAATTCAGAACCATCTTGGATTGATATATGATTTGAATTGTGAGAATCTCCACGTGACAGTCTTGCTGCAGCATTCCCACGCCCTCGAGAGAAGACGATAGGGATAACCCTAAAACCATTTACATATACTACAATTCTTAGCCTCAATGACGAAACGTTCCAACGCTTTTGTGTTTAGTTGGAAAACGGTGGATATTTGTAACACTTACACCTCGATTAAGGCATTAATCTCTTTGAAATTAGACATTAGTATATTATAGTCAACTTAATATGCCAGCGTTACATTTATTTTAAGCATTAAATAGATGTTTGATGTGGAGTGTTGCTATCGCCGTTCGATATGGCAACAGCCTATTAGTGAACATCAAGAACAGCTGTCATGTATGTAAAAAATTACGCGTACGCAAATGACGCAATATTGTACGTTTTTTGCTCAATAAGTTACACTTATATTAACGATATTTAGCATCAAATCATTCATTAAAATATTTAAAACGTGTTCATAGGTTTAAGCATGTGCATTATTTCAGACATACCTGTATTAATATTGTTTGACTCATTGTAATAATGACTTAGCTAGTTCACACTAACAGACAGCTAATGTAAAAAAAAATGATTTTTTGAAATGCTACATTGTAAATGTTATGTACGTATATTACTGTTTAAAGTGGGCATGAATGAATGAAACACAATGGATCATTTTGATTTCAGACCTGGAACGTACTGCCATCTAAACTGACTTAATTTTTTGAGTCATGGGAATGCACTTACTTAGATTAGATACCCGTTAAGGAATGACCATATCTCCATTCTAAGTACGATTGGAGATGGTTGAGGTAGCCTAATGGTCTGAAACATATCTTCTCGGGCATTGCTTGATCAATAGCAATTAATATAACAAACAAACTTGTCGTATCGTGTACACACACACACACATTCACACACACGCACGCACACACTCATATATATATATATATTGCTGTAGAAGCTCACGTATATTTCATATCCCATTAAATTAGCATCGACTGTGTCGATGGAATTAGATTACACAACGCATTAGATTACACAACACATGTTATTAATCGATGCATATTTATACTTTAAGGTCCATAGTTACTCTCAAGCCCTTTGATTCAGCATGCAGTATTAGTTTGTTAATGTTTAACGTGAAGGTGTACCGTATTCCAATTTAAGACCTTGATGTGCAACAGTGCAACAAAATCTAGGATTGCATAAGAAATCGAATAACGTCTGCTGACATAGCAGTATTACATTTCTTTCCAATTGTGATATTCTCTGATAACGCCATTTCCTTGTATTAATTATTACATTTCTATTTGATATTCTCTTAGATCATGCCTCTAAGTATGTAGAATAATTACTTCTTAAACGACTGCGGATTAAAATTTGGCCACCTAGTGGGTCAGTATCATAGTTCCAACCCATCCGTTCGATATATTTATTGACCACTCTCTAGACCCCATCTGTGGGTTCATCTAAGCCTCGAGGTGTGATGAAATTGAGGGGTAGGGAGTAAACAAGAGTAAAATCCAATCCACCTGAGTTTACCAACGTCACGCAGCTATGTATACATCTCAATCATACAAAAAACCAAGCCAGCGTAGAACCGCTAAATGAAAGTCTTATAGTGTACGTTTGGGAAATCCTGGACTCCGAATTCAAAATGCTTTCTTCATTAGTATGGTTATGAAAGGCTTTGTGCGCTAAAACAATTTCTTGCTAAAATGTACAAACTGACAGACTAAGCAGAAAACACCCTCATTTTATTAAAAAAGTAACAGTTATTGCTCAGACTGGTAAAAAGTAAGTTGGATTATGTATTTGGTAGCAGCTTCTACATGATTACATGGCTCTGTATGATTCATAATTACGGAGGCATAAAATAATACTTCTTATAGCGGACGACAACATAGTAAGACATCAATGTTTATAGGATTTAGATAGGGCTATCCAAGTAACTTTCCCTTGCTAAGGAGAGCACAACCCAACAGCCACAGCGAACAAAGTATGAATATGTCGTTTGCTGGAACGGCTGCGCAATATTTGAACCATGTAAGTGGTGTAGTACAAAAAAAAAAGACAACGAAGACAACTCCACTCTAGTCCTAAACACCATTTTGTTATGGGCTTGTAACCGTTTTGTGTATCTGTTGTGCTCGCTGAAACAGCTCAAAACGACAAATTTATCATGCAGAATGGCAAAGAATTCAACCACTATAGTGATAAGGACCAAATTGTGTCCATATTGCCAGTCGATGGCACCGCCAGCGGTGTTTGCCAAGAATGAAACAAATGATCCTATAATTCCATGCTATGAGATGGCCACTTTTATCTGAATACATTTGATTGATTCCTATCTATAAATTTATTGATATTAAAAGAAACTTTTCATTTTACATGATAAATAATTGCATTCATCACAAATTAATTATAAATATTACAAAGTATAATTTAATCACAAACGTTTAATCATATCTTTGACAAGTGCCACTGTTTGAAATGTTTTGGATTTAAAACGAAGAATAAAACAAAAACAAAACAAACCATTGTTTTTAATTCTTTACTGGCGTTTGCCAATGTGCTAAATAAATGTATTTACTCTCAGGGCCATGAATAATCCAAAGATTTTCATTAGAGTAATTGATGTCTGATCGAATTTTAACAAAATATGTTTGCAGTTGACGAAATACTTTCTTGATTTTTGAGCAAATTTATTCTATGTTTACTTTTATTTAATTTCTTTCAGCAAGCACAAAAATGGTTTAGATTCAGATAAGGAATATTTTATAAAGTAACAATCGGTTGGTAAATAATTCAGTTAGAAATGTAAGAAATGATAGTTGACATTAAAATTCAGACATTGTGTGTAAGTCACTGTGGGTACTTTTCTACATGAGATTATAGATATAGCTGGTAATAGAATTTTTTAAAACTGCATTACTGTAGATTGCGACGGTGCACCCATGCGGCTTTTGACTGCAAGAGTAATTGTGCTTATGATAAACTCCACCTGAATATTTGAACACGCGAAGAGATATAGCGACAACATATCTTTGAAATCCCAACGTCGCCATACGTTATGATGATTGTTCTCGCAGCTTTGGCAAAATCATTCTTGCCTTTGAACGTCTCGAAATAAAATTTAATGGCAACTTTGATTTTGTCGACCTTATGGTCCTTCAATTGACCTGTATTTGGCATACGACCGATCGTGTGCCGCGGGAAAAAATTATGCGACAACATTTTTGATCAACTCCGAGCATTTTTGCAGCGATCTTGATATCCCACTAAAATTGTTAAGAGCACATACACGCTCTTTATTGTTGATTACTGCGTCTTTCTTTCAGATGCCCTACGGCAGTCGTCATACAGGAATGAACATCAAGGTCACGACAGCAAAACAAAAACGTTGTCTACTGCTAGAAGGACAATGATCTATCCTGAGACATGCTACAAAGAAAAGCAATGTCGTTGAGCCTGAGTATTGCTGAAACACATGGCCCTCTTAAAATGGAGAGTTTCGGAAATATAGTAATACAAATAGATCCGCCAGAACTGTGGTTATGATGCTTTAGCATGCTTTGACCCTATGTAGCGTACATTACCAGTCATGTTCTAACCATGGGACCCTAGCCTAACTCACATGTCAGCTATTGAAATGTCAGTGTTCAACCAACCTTGTGGACCAAAATCGCACGAGATCTCAAGTTGCTTATGCACAAGTTTACGCACTAGAGCTAAGCTAGACGTCAAACATGGAAGCTGAATAGTAGAGTGAGTCATAAGACTTGCCAGAGGCGAGGACCACGTCATCTCACTCCTATGGCTCCCATATCATGTTTAATGTAAGCTGAATCTTTGTACTCTCGTTCATTTAAAAACACAGAACAACTAAAGAGCTATACTTTCTCACTTTGATCCAAATACACAAATCCTGCTCCGTGTAAAGTTTTAGATGTTGGTAATTCATCCAGATATTTGTATCAATTCCCTTAGAACGTCTCCATTCATCTGGTAGAATAACAGTAGCCATGCAAACCCACAGGAGACGTGCTAATCTTTGATTTGTAATTTTGAGCATGTGTTATAAAAAGTAACTTGTAGATTCATGTATGATATCCATAGAGGTGCACACAGGCATGATCCATTTCAATAGCTCAGGGAGATCGAGCTGCATCACTGTTGCTGCAAATCATATCAGTCTCGCAGCAACAATCGACTGATGATTTGATGATCAGATAAATGTGCATACTTTTGATGGATGACCAATGCGATATGAAGATTGATCTTTAACTGACTGATATTATGGTTTCTTTCAATAAGTCAAAGTTTACTACTTGACTAAAACGTTTGTTCAGTGGAATGCCTGGTATTACGAATGAAGTTATCCTTTCTTGTCTTCGTTTTATGTCCACCGCTGCTAAATATTAAAATTACTTTTCATCTGTCCACGCTCCTAATCGTTCTTCTTTGATTTGGGGTTGGGTGATATTCCTGAAGGAGATATATGTGCAAATATAAGAAAGCTATGAAACAGTGACCAGAGACTGTAGCGTTTCGATGATATTGGCCATAAAGATAACCTCCTAATCGCTCAATGCAATTTTCCTTTAGTCTCACACATGCTGAATGAAATCGTAAAGAGTAGGAAGGTCAAGAAATATTTTTTCCATGTGCTTCTGGAAACATGCTTAAGTGCCGACAGATGATGAAATATTTGGTTCCTGGATACATTAGTGACAAATGCAATGAATGGGACAAACATTAGGAATGCAATTCCCTGTCTCTGGAAGACATTCAATGTCAAAAAGATAAAATCTACAGGATGGTCCGGTATAGTCTTATTGTTATGATCACTCAATAATTATTCTGGTCTACAGCCAAAGTACTTCCGAAATAAAAGTTGTCAATTTTTACTAATACTGGGTCACTGAGAACGAAAATGATGCTTAAAATTGTTGATTGGCTCTAGTTTTAAAGATATGATACTGGGTATATACGACGCTTGACTGGGGAATGGCGCGGAATAAGTGATTTATAAAGGAAAGGGATTTTCAAACAATAATTGACTAAAATACAACTTTGGATGAATCTATGAAATAATCGATGACTGGATTTTAACAGCACTTGCTTTTAGGCAACACAATGAATGATACAATCTGAAGCTGGTATTGCTTCACACATGATATGAATTCCTAGACGTCATGGATGATGCAATCAGAGCTGAGCTTATATCACTCTGCTGAAAAAAATTGCCTTATACCAGCTCTAGAAATTACAGTGTCATGGTCTCTTATTTGTCAGCGTTTGATTTTGTAAAGGGTCACATTTCGGTTTAGCCAAGGTGAACAGAAATGCCTTGTACTTGTTTGAACGATATAGATAACGTCTGCTATATTTGTGGTGAAGTGACTTTTGCACCACAAAAGTGCAGCATAATCACAATGGTTAAGAAAGCTTATCACCTTTTTCTTGGATGCAAATTGGAGATCAGGATAAGAGGTGGGCCCCATGCATATGCTGAATCACCTGTGCAACAAATCTTCGCCAGGGGTTGAACAAGACAAAAAATCCATGCCTTTTGCAGTGCCAGTGATAAGGAAAGACCCAACAGATCATATCATCAACTGTTACTTCTGCAGGGTGCATCCAGTTGGGAAAGGCGTGTCAAAGACGAAAACATTCTACCAGCTATATATCCATTACACCACTGAGAAGGAATGCCGGTTCCTGATGCATTAGAATCTTTCTCACTTGAGTAAGATAAGGAAGAGGATTTAACTTCTAGTCATGAGCCATCAATATCACATGACCCATATTTTTGCCATTCTCCTCGTCTGAACCACACCTCATAAAACAAGGTGAACTGGATTACCTCGTCAGGGATTTGTAACTATTCAAGAGTACCTGAGAGCTGTTGGGCTCATGACTACAACAGGTGATGTTTGGGTTTCCAGTTTACGCGACCTTCAAAAGGATCTTGTCCCATTCATCTACATGGAAGGTGATCTTGCAGCCTGAAACAACATCAATGGTGTGATGGTAGCCCTCAACATCGTTCATGATCCAGATGAGAGGACGAGTCTTAAATCTGTTTTGACCAGTTGGTCATGAAGTCGGTATGAAGGAAACCTACGAAAACATGAAACAAAGTTTTAGGTGGATAAACTATGACCAACATCAGTGGCAGCTTTATGGCGACTGGAAGGTTCTAGCGTACTCGCTTGATCTGCATACTGGATACACAAAGTACTGTTGCTTTCTCTATGAATGGGAAAGTCGTGCAAGAGCTTCACACTACATCAAGAGATATTGGCCACTTCAACAGTCATTGGAGCATGGGAGGAAAAGTGGTTATCATACAAGACCTGTTGAGTCAAGGAAGGTTTTCTTACTACCTTTGCACATCAAACTGTCTGATAAAGAACTTTGTCAAGGCCATAGGCAAAACACAAGCAGCTTTCAAGTACCACCGTGGAAAATTTAAAAGGTTAAGTAAAGCTAAGATAAATGAAGGTGTCATTGTTATTCCTCAGATTCATGAATGTCATCGAGATGATGTATTTGACTGTGCACTGCTTGGCAAGGAAAATACAGCATGGAGAGGCTTACAGTTAGTGGCAGGAAATGTTCTCGGAAAAAAATACGGCTGACAATTATAGGGAGTTGGTGGAAAAGCTCCTAAAATCATGCAAAAGTCTTTGATTGCAATATGTTATTAAAGATACATTTTTTTGCACTCTCATCTGATTGTTTTTCACCGAAATTCGGAGCAGTGAGCGACTAACAAGGCGAAGTATGTCACCAGGACATTACAACAATGGATAAACGCTGTCAGGGCAAATGGAGAAAAAGATAGTTTGCAGACTATTGCTGGATAGTGACAAGAGATGCTCCATTCAATGAATACAAGAGACAAGCCATAAAGTGCCAAACAGACACTGAATAAGGTCTAAACTCTGTAATTATATATACTTAATAGTCTTTTGCCTTTTGTTTCATAATACATTTTATGTATATAAAACTTTTGTTTTTTGAAGTGTTAGATAAACAGGACAAGTGAAATATTATTATGTAAAGCAGCCATACACACATGAAAAACCTTGGTTTACAATTTATGATTAAAACTCTATCTACACAATATACATAGACGTAAAAGGTAAAAACTTACATATATATTAAACAGAAGCCAACCAGTT